>OX336376.1:21458695-21498695 GCA_946902895.1 Fragum fragum | reverse complement strand
AGTGACGCCTTTTGATGCCTCTGAAGAAAACGAATTCGGAAAACAGTGTGTAAAATGAAGAAATTGCTTGAACCAAGCAATTTCTTCATTTTACTCAATGTTTTCTACCCAGAAAGTTGAAAAATCTAAAGTTTCATCAACTTTAAATTGTCGTCTACAACTCCTTTCAGTTGGGACCAGTCTAAAGTTTTGCCGTTTGATAATGGGTTAAACGAGTCACCTATGAGCAGATAAATACGAGCTCTAATCGAGTTTTTATCTGCTTTAGATGACGAGTTTAATAAATTCGGGATTTTGTGGATACGAATTTGATAAATTACTTATAATATAGGCTTATAAATTTCTAGAAATTAATATAATTCATCGATATATGATATTTTCGCAAGACAAATAACACCGTTTAGGAAATGACACCATAAGTGGATGTTACAACGTTTATAAATCGCCAAACTAACAAAGAGGTCCCGCATTAATAACATGACTCAAAGCTCACTTCCGGTCGAAATGAATTATTGGGTTGGTCGATTGATTCTTTGGTTGACAACGCGATCTGTCAATTAATGTCTGTCGTTCAGACAGAGATCACTTGACATTTTCTTGTTTTTAAATGAAAAATCACAAACAAACGCAACTTTTGACACATAAAATTTTGAATAAAATACGAAATATCATAAAGTTTGAGAGTCCGGTATTATTAGAATTATTCCGATGGAAGCGATTATGTCAGAACCCGTCATTTTGGAAACATTGGACGCATGAACATAACCTGATGCACAGTAACCTAATTCATGAGAAAATATAGCTTTGATTAGGTGCAAAAACATAGTAAGTGTTTTTTAGACACTTACTATGTTATTGCACTAAGTCATCGATGATATTCTTTATCATGCGATTTTCTTTGAGGCAAATGTACAGAATAAAAAAAATCCACGTGATTATTTGATAATCTATTATGCAGCACTTGGATTTTAATCAGTTACAGATACCATAAGAAAAAAGTTCTTTCTTGATAAAAATGGCAAATTGTTGTGCATTATTTGTTCAGGAAAACGTGTCGTATATAATTTGACGTGTAATTTGGATGAAATGTCAACGGTGTCAGCAAAGGATAAAAAAAACCGAAATATAACCTTTCTGACTCAAAATTAACCTCCTCGGCTCTCATGAAAAAAGAGGATTAATCTATCATCATGCCTAGTATTTTTATGATAATTTGTTACAAAATACGGCGGAAATATCGAATTCCAGACTGAATGGATGTACTTTTTAACTTTCAAGCCGATCTACTTCAAAAACCGGACAACTTTCTTGCTTTTAGCGGATACGTGCGCATCACACCGTTTCATTGATTATGTAACTATGGTATAATTGGTCAACACGGCTGTAAATCAAAGAATCAATTAACAAATCAAATCATTCATACAGCACGAAAGTTAGCTAAAGGAGTGGCCGACATTTACATGAGGCATTTTGTTGGTTTGGCGACTAAAACGTCATAACTACAGCTTATTCAGCTTATTCAATTTTGAAGATCTTGATTAAAAAAAACACACAAATAAACAGGCAAATATCTATGTAAATGAAACATTCGGTATGTTGAACCCAAAATATTTCTGTTTTTGGAGAAGGTAAAGACATAGATAAGCCTGCACATATAAAAAGTCCGATCTTAGTCTACACCACCACCTATCTTCGGAACTATCTAGAGATCGAAAAGTGAAAATCTTATAAGCATGCAATCATCATTGACGGTCCACTAACCACGCCTCCGATGTGGAAGTTCGACCGAGGTATTAAACTGCTTTATTATGTAAAATAAATTCGTCGGTGCACGAGTAAAATGCCGTAAGTACAGCTTTTTTAAAGCTATAGTCACGACATTTTGCTCGCGTTTCGATGGTTGGTTACTAAAATGACGCAACTACACGTTGAATTAACTGAAGTTACGACGTTTAAGTCTCCAAACTAACAAAAGTGTGCCTAACATAGATGTCGAAGTGTCATGTTAACCTCCGGTGTCCCAGCATTGACTGGGAGTTAATTTTGAACTCCGACGTTTGTTGCGATTCATTTTGAGCATTTTTGTTGGTTTGGAGACTTAAAAGACGTGGTAACTACAGCATATTTAAGCTGTTTGTTATGACGTTTAGGTCGCCAAATAACCATTCGGCTTATCAATTACATGCTACTGGCCATAAAGTTCGCAAAATACGCCGTTAAATATTCCTATCGAAGTCAATTGGCGGGGCTAACGGAGTAGACTGGTACCACTGTCGACGTTAACGAAGCCGACAGGTATATACCGATTTTCTGTACATAAACGGAAAGTCTGGCCCGTTAGGTTTTCTCCTTTCTAAAATCGAAAACGAGGCCTACGCATGAGCAGCATTTTTTGTTGAAAAACTTGGACACAGCGGGGGATTTCCATCCAATATGATAAAAATCTTACTTTTGTAGTCTTAAAGTAGTCAGTTTTAATGTTAAAATATTTCTCACATCAACAACCGAAACTGCGTGCGAGAAAAACCATTCAATGTCATCCTTTTCATGTAAAATATAACGGGAACTCCGCGTTCCGCTTCCTCCATATTGTTTACAAACAATCCATCACCCAATCAGATTCGATGTTTGGGTTACCACATTTAGTGCCCATTAGCCAATCTCTTGATGCAGTATTTTGGGATCTACCTATCAGGTTTGTTAAAGTCGACGGCGGTACCAGTCTACCAACGGAGTACGTGGGCGGAGACAGCGATTGGTCAATTACCTCCGGTACGTTGACAATAAAACTTTACTTTCGAATCCAGAAATTTCATGTTTCTATTAATTAGTTTGATGTGAACCGTAACTCGAAGAACTTACCTAAATGACGTCACTACATGACGTCAGAAACATTATTTGTTTAGATGACGTCATAATTGTCTGAATATTCCTACTCTCCTTAAAAATAAGCATTGAAAGACATTGTTGTAAATGAAGAAATTGCTTCTTTCAAGATAGTTCTACTCTATCAAAGCTGTTTCGTTCCCCACAGTAAAGATTTTTTTTAAATCATCACATAAAATGGGTTTCTGTAACTTTCTTTGAATTTCGACCGATCTAATATATTGTCTTTTGGTTTTGGATTATTGTTCAAAAACAGTTTTATCATTGTCAAATATAGTCTAGTTTATTTTAAAAAACACACACACACCAAAAAAAAAAATAAAGAAATGAAAATATTTTTGTAATTCAGGAGGATTTTCAAGAATAAAGAGTCACGCAGATTTTTTTATTTGTATAATTACTAGGGTTGATAAAAAGTGAAATTTTTTCGCAACCGTGACAACTTTAAATGAATAAAGCCAGGGCCATTAAAGTTTTTCACATATTTCCCTGTAACAATGGTTGTAACGCCATTAAACATTATTTTCCCCTTTCATCATAAATAACCAGTTTCAGTATTAAAATTGTCACGTATCCGGTCTTTTCATAAACGTTCCAGAGAACGGTTTTAGATATAACTTAAAGACATTTTCCAATTTATCATAGTTGCGCATTAAATTAATCTTATACTGAATTTGCTTAACCCATTCCCACACAATCCCGTCCTTTTACGCTCACGAAGAAAATAGTTTAAGAAAACATTGTAGAAAATGAAGAAATTGATTCTTAAAAGCAATTTTTCATTATCCACAATGTTTTCTACTCCAAAAGACAGAGGTTTTCGAAATTTCATCAACTGATAAAATGTTGTCTGCAAGTTCTTTCAATTTGAACCAGTCTAAAATGTTGTCGTCTGGTAACGGGTTAAACCAAGCAATCAAAGTACAGAAATAAACATATTGTACGTGTACGTAAAAGCAACGATTTTGTTTAAATATTTTCTTTTTCTTAATTACTTAATTGTCTAGCCACATCAGAAAAGAAACAACATCAACAATATTTTAATCAGCAAGATGTTTCTTTATGGGATAAATAGAACTATTACATTCAGGAAAGATCCAATAAAGGGACGCTTTTTGACACCCTCAAGAAAAAAAGAATTGTGTAAACGTTTTGGAAAATGAACAATGTGTTCATTTAACATATTGATTTCTAGCTAGAAACATGAAAAATAGAAAATGTCATACATTTTAAACTCCTTTCAATTTGGACCATTCCTAGAATTTTGCTGACTGATAATGGGTTAAAATGTTAAAGAAAGGCGACATTTTCCACAATTTATTTCTGCCTAGAAACTTGAAAAATGTACAAATTCATACATTTCAAATAGTCTGCTGCAACCTCTTTCAAATAGTCTAAAATTTTGCCGTCTGGTAATCGGCTGAAATGTTAGCGCAAGACGATATTTTTTTCAAGGCATTTAAATATATGCATGAATGCACGTACATAGACCAGTCATTTAACTACAATAATCTTTGATTGTAATATTTCGACTTAAAGACCTAAAATACTACTTAAAAACAACATTTGTCCTGTAGCGACAATGAAAAATTCTAAAATCTTCTATGGCCAGGGATTTTAAAGACTTTTCTCGCACTCAAGGTCAAACTTCGAGTCGAGGCGAAAGTTGAATTACGACATAATATCACCGTCAGTAAACACACACATACATTCATGGATTTGTTTGATTTGCATTTTTGCCTATCACTCCTAATGCACAGTTAAAATTTTGGGGAAAAAATCAGATTTTGAATTTCGTGTTTATTTCCAATTGAGCCAAAAAAACAAGGTTTATAACCCTTTCAATCAGCCTGTTTTGGCGTTGATGTTTTTTTTTTTTTTTTCCTTATGATAAAAATCGAGGGTAAACGACCTAGCTTAATGAAACAATATATTATTCTTACATGGAATTAGGTCAGGCAAATTGGACGCTCAAATATCTTGCGTAATCGGATAAACTTGAGAAGGGACTAGTGGGTACAACCCCATGAAATCACATGGTCTCTTATTCAAATCACGATATCTCGGCTAATATCCACATTCGTAATGCCTGTGAGCTAATTATACAGAACGAAGATGTATCAGACAGGCGTGGAACAACGTTATTAAACAAATTATATATTGCGATGCACAGAAGATGCAATTTAAAATGGTGTAGAGTCAAGACCCTGACTGAGGCCAAATATGCTTTTTAATCCTTCTTGATAAACAAAATTTTAGACCTATCCAAATTCAAAGGTTTTGCACACGAAAATTCAAAGTGGATTTAATTTGAAAAAAAAAACATTTAATAGGATAGAAAATATTGTGGAAAAAGAAGAAATTAATTTTATCTTTTTCTTCAATGTTTTTTCAATTATAAAATCACAGGGACGTAAAAACCAGGGGTTGAACAGGAAAGGGTTAACAGGCCGATCGTCGTCATCATTCTAAAACCTCGTAGCTGCAGCTTAAATGAAGCTGTAGTTACAATGTTTTAGAATGCCATGAACGATATACAGAGAGATTCGACAGAGCGTATTTCTCTTTTAACATGTTCCACTTCTTTTCGACAAATCAAGGGAATGGCGCGGGAAAACATTTTTGGTAATGAAGAAATTGCTTGCCATGAGCAATTTCTTCTTTGTCGATAATGTTTTCTATCAAGACAGATAGATTTTTGAAATTTCATCGATCTGAAATCGGCATCTGCAAATTCTTTAAATTCGACCAGTTTGATAATATTGTTGTTTGTCATATGTTAAGTGATTCTTTCTTTATATTTTTATTCTTGCCTTTCCTTTATTAATATAATTATTATCATTATAGTAAACGGTATTACTAGTTTATTTCAATTCATTTTAAGTTTAATTGCGATAAAAGTTTAAGCTACTTAAGCTCTCGAACACCAAATCGAGAATTTTATCGAATTCATGAGAGAGGGAGAAAACTGCTACCCACTTTTACAGCTGGGTAGATTGTGACTTGCTATTAAGCGTCACAACCTGGTGACGATGAACTCGAACTCGTGACTTCTAGATCACTATACAAACGAGTGTTTGCAATTAAAGTTTTGTTGTTGTTTTTGTTGTTTTCATACTCTCATGTGGTATTGAGATACACGCATATCTACCAGTGGTGTAGATACCAACGCGTTTCTGAACACGTAAATTCGTAATTTTAATTTTATAACGTACTGTAACATATGAAATCAGTTGATTGAATAGTTACAATATTTCTTCTAGTGCTTTTCGATGGAAATATCGATGAAATTAACCCACAGTTTTGATAGATATGGCCCTGCTTTCGTCCATATCGTGCTGCTGAGCGTTATTTCACAGGGAAATTAGACACTGATGACGTCATCGGGTTGCTATGTAATTCACGTGCAAAATTACGCGCTTTTATAGACTTTCTCGGATTTTTTTTTATTTTATTTTATTTTCATTTTTGATTGGTCAAATAGGGAAGACGTTTGTCAACACATCTTTCATTGAGTGAACAACAAGTTATATTTTCACTATGGGCGGAGTGAAAACACAATTTTTGTAGTTCACTCAATAAATGATAATTTGATCTAACACCGAAACTAATAATAATCCTCTAAACTTACAGATTTGGTTCGTTTAAGAATCTCTGTACACTCCATTTAACCCATATATTGCAGACGTTTCAGTTATCCAAGTGTTTATAATAATCAGACAGCACGCATGCAGGCGATATGGATTGTTGGCTCTGAGATCAAAAGATTACGGAAATGATATGCATCGGAAGGAATTGTTTGCTAGACGATCACGTCTGTTAACTGTTCAGGAGACAGAATATTACAAATACAGTGAATTTACATAGACTCATGTTTAGGTCTTTCGTCACGAAAATTAATGGCTACTAGTTACAATATCTCCTCCTTATTCAGACAGTTGTTCTCTCGATGTAAGATCAGAGATATCAATATCCCCGAAGACGAGTATCACTTCTTGTTCAAATGTAAAGATACGGTACAAACTGTATCGAATTTCTTGGGAGATTAATTTGACTTTACCCTCCTCCCAATGACAATTTTGAAAACGGTCCGATGTTGTAATTTTTTTGGTGACATCGTTATATTTCGGTTAACCTATGTTTGCGTTATTACGTCTTTGTTCCGCTAGCAATCCAAAATGATACGAAACTACGAAACGTTACAACAACACCCGAGGAATCCTGACGTCGGTCTAATTATAAATATCTCATGTGGGAGTGGCGAGCGTGCTTCCTTAAGATATGTTTGTGCCCTTTAATTGTATAGCAGGTAGAGATGAAAAATGACAATATTTCTACTCGAATCACTTGAAGACTAAGCTTAACTGGAAAAGACACATACTCAACCCATTCCCAATTTTGTAGCCACTAAAGTAAAACTACCGCGAAAACGTTGTATAAAATGAAGATATATTTTTGGTTTTGTTGTTGTTTTGTTTTGTTTATTTTGTTGTTGTTGTCTTTTATCCATAGAGATAAAAAGTATCAAATTTCATACGTTTCCAACTGTCGTCTGCAACATCTTTCAATTTTGAACAGTCTGAAATTTTGTTGTCTGTTAATGGGTTAACGTGCATTTATTAAGTTTACTAATTTAGAATGATTAAAATGATTGTCAGTTCATGAGTTTGGCTATGGCTAAAGCGACCTGATATCAATACCTACAACTAGCATCTAATGATTCCCGAGGAATTCTATCCGGTGTCCTTAGTTATCGAGGTAATGATTTACAAAGTAACCGAGCAAGAGACGTTAACGTAAGCGAGTGTCCTATTTACAAACGTAACTAGCTGCGAAAGGCGTCTTCTAGACTAGCCCCCAATTGCATTACAAACCTGGAGCATGACGATTTGTTCCCATTTGCAACTCCAATACTTCAGCGTGACCATGAAAAAGACAGATTCCTGTTTTTCAAAATTTTAGACTTGTCCAAATTGAAAGAAGTTGAAACGAAAACTTAAAGTGAGCGCAATTTGAAAAGTAATCGATCTACAGGGTAGAAATATTGTGTGAAAAGAAGAAACTGCTTGTTACCAGCAATTTCTTTTTTCCCATAATGTTTTCTCAAGTATAAAATCACAGTGAAGTAAAAGCTGAACAGGTAAGAGATAGTAAAGAATTAGAGTTTTGAAGGTTTTGGAGGAAGTCTTGATTCCAAGTGATACAAGCATGTAATTTTGATCGACGAAATAACGTAAGGTTTGCGCAATGAGTGCACGGAATGAGACGTGGTTACTGCAAAAGTCAACCACTAAAATTGACGGCAGCTCAAACAAACAGATAACGGGGGTAAACTGTTGTGAAACAATTACAGGAAATGTCAGTTTTTTCTCATCATAAACTAGTTTAACTTCAACGAATTCTATATTAAAACGTTATTTGCTGTAAACTCGACGGAAAATCAAGTTTTCAAGAGGAAAGGCTATCTCAACAGGTCCTTTTCGACCTTCATTAACCAATTACCTGACGAATAAAATTAGACTGGTTCAAAATGCAAGAAGTTGCAGACGAAAAGTATATTTTGCTAACATTTTAAAACCATTAGTCTTTTGGGGTAGAATACATTGTTGATAATGAAAAGATTGCTTGTAACAAGCAATTTCTTCATTTTGCACAATGTTTTCAATATTTTTTTTCTTGGGGGTTGTCTAAAAGCGTCATCGCTTGGGGATCATTCAAGACAAAAGTCTTCAACAACGAAGCGAAAATGGCTTTAAAAAAGACTAAAACAGTGACAAGACAGAAGATTTCGATGGACAACAAAAACATATATAGTATCGAAATATGTTTTAACCTGTAGTTATGGCGTTACATTTTTAGAGTGATCTCACAGTGTGAAAATACTGGAATGTACAGGCCATGAAGGAATTCATTGATTCTTCACTACATCTGATGGAAATTCCTGTCAAAAAATACCTTGGGGAAAAAAATAAACAAAAGTGAGTGAATGCTCTCAGTCTGATTTGAATATGAAAAAAGAAGTATACGATTACCCTATCTTTTTTATCAGACAGTGGGTGATAAATTGGTTAAGAACAATTTCTACAAATGTCAGTTTTTCTCGTCATGAAATATTAGATATCAGCGCAGCCCTGATTTCATATCCCAGAAAATCAAGTCTCGGGGATGCAGGTGTTAATTCGATAGATTTTGGTTCAAATTCACTTTTTAAAAGAAATTTTACATTAGATTTTCGAGAAAAGTTTTTGTTTGCCGTTGTTAAATTCTAAACTTGTTTCACGTGAAGTACCTTAATTCAAACTAATGCACACGTGACTTGGCAGAATGTGAAAAACAAAATATCTAGAAGGGCTGAAAATTATAGGCCAATGATACGCACTAGCCTTATTTGTCTATGAAATAAACTCTTGGTACCATTTTAGAGATATTTACGGTAATTACGGTACAAAATGCCATGATTGAGACAAGTCTATTGATAAATTCACTATGATAATGAGCAGGCAGAGTCGTTTTACCGGCTTTATGCGTAACGTCGGTGGATTACGTCACAAGTCTCTAAATATCGCGGCGTCGCAATCCCCCAACCACTCACATACACTAAAATGTACTCAACTGTTGATGTAGAGTGAGCTCGAGTAATTCGATATCTGATACTAATAGGATGGCCTAGCAGTGAAATTATGATAAAACTTATAATACACCTATAGATATTTCTAGTAAAATATATTCACTCCACACAAACAAAATTGGGTACGTCAGAAAAAATCCGTATCTGATAGTCTCAAATACGGTTCTTTATAACGTATTCTAAGATGGCGTCATTTTCATTCTGTAGAAGACGTCATAATGCGAATATACGTTATAGATGGAAACATATGCAAAAATACAGATTTTTTTATTTCTTTTTATTTTATCGAATAAATTTAATAAGAAAAATAAGTATATAATAAATGCAATGTTTTGTTACGAAAGCGACATTTTGTATTTGCCTTTAGCTGCGGAGGGAAATTTGATATTTCATGATACCGAACTCAACATCTTGTATTTGCTTTGAGGTGCAGAGGAAATTTTTATGTTCATCTCGACCTTTTGTCTCGTGAAATATAAAAAATTTTCTCCGCAACTCTAAGCAAATACAAGATGTTGTATTGTTATCGTAAATTAATATTCCAAATTGAATGACACTGTTCGGGGATCTTTAATCTGTTTTCCAAATAAAAATATTTTATTTGAAATCGACACTTATGTTCCTGATACGTTATAGTTTTATCTTTGAATCAAGATGTAAATGCATGTACCAGGTATGGGCGGTATAAGCAGATATTGTAAAAATATATCATAAACATAAAATTGTCAAATTTAAAGTGCGCCATTCTTTATAAAGAAATGTTTTGTACAAAATTGTCAATTTTTGTATAAATATCATCGATTTCTTCTATGCAATGACATGAAAAAATAACTGAAGCTGAGAGAGGAAAGGAGAGAATAGAGAGATAAAGAGAGACAGGGAGAGAGAAAGAGAGAGAGAGAGAAAGAGAGAGAGAGAGAGAAAGAGAGAGAGGGGAGGGAAGGAGTGTGTGGGGGAGAGAGAGAGGGGGGGGAATAGAATGTAGAAAAGGAACTGAGCTTAGTAAGAGATTGTAAGAGGGAATAAAGAAAGTATGTAAGAAAATTAACAAGGATTTTTGAGCTTTTCAACAGAAAACTGATATCCTCTTATGAAATACTTGAAGTAGTTTACATCCATAATTAGTCTTTTCATATCATGGATATTCAAATATGACGGAAATCTCACATTTCAGACGAATGTTTTATAAATAGAACCTCTCAGGCAAAAAGGTTGCTAACGGGTGTTCCGTTACACAAATTCTTAACTAACAATTGAGCTAGCAGAGGTCAATTGGAGTCTGACTTGCATAAATAAATACATTTATGAAGAAGGGTACAATGGTATTTGAAGATCCAGAAATTCCTCAAAGAGCTTAGTGTTGTCGACCCGGTCTGACCAGAGATGATATTTTTCGTTCCGCCAAGAAACTCTCCGGCACTGCCTAACCAGTGTCGATATTTTCCGTATTATTTTATTCCCTTTTAAAAGCGCTAAATGACCTCAGCTCTGGATGCGCCGTAAAACCCCCTCTGTATTCATCCGGATTGACAGACGAAAAATTTTGTAGACTGGTCCAAATTCAAAGAAGTTGCAGACGACTTTTTCAGTTGATGATGTTTTGAAAATCTATGACGTTTAAGACTAAATTGATTGTGGATAATGAAGATATTGCTTGTAACTTTAAACTTTAACATTTAACAATTTTTGACTTCCAAAGTAACAGAATTTCTGAAGAAAACAGGATTTCATAATGTATGGTTATTTCCAGAATCAGTCAATTTGAATTTGATTTTTTTTTTACCAATTTTTCGTTGCAGCTGTAGTTACGAAGTTTAGGTCGCCAGCAAACCATGCTACTTTTTTGTTACATGCTACCCGTCCTGTCGGGTCAATGGGAGGGGCCAAACGGAGTAAGTTGGCGGGCCTCCTTATGGTCAACAAATTACAAAAATGAACTCGGAATAATTTCCCAAAAGGCCACCTTTGATCCTAGGTGATCTATGAACACAAAATTACTCGGATCAACGACCTAGCTTAGTAAAACAATAAATAAGTCTTATTGGATGCTCACATTGCTTGCGTAATCGGATCAACTTGAGAAAAGACCTGCGGAAATAACCAGATAAAAAACAACTGGTCTCGCATTCAAATCACGATCTATCGGTTCGGTTCCTAATTTGTAACGCCTCGAGTGTGAAATGCAAGGCTGCAATCAGAACACATATTAGAGTTATTTTGCTGTTTATTCTTTAATCTTTTCCGATGGATTATCACTTGGTAATTTCACTGTAAAAAACTTTGTTAGATTTAGCTTTGATTTCGATCAATTAGCTCTACTGAACATAATCTCACCTAGTTAAAAGAAAATGATGACGTCATCAAGTTGCAATGTAATCAACGTGTGAATTAACACGCTTTAAGAGATATTCTCCGAAAAATAACAATAACTTGATATTTTGCGTGTAAGATAGACATATCTTTTACTTCGTGATCAACAAAATCTATGTATCAAAATCTTATTTCATGCAATGAAATAACAAATTCATTTCTGTCGGTAGAAACAAGTGTTAGCCATTGTCATGTTGAACCAAGAATATTCCTGTTTTGGCAGGAGATAAAGACAAAGATCAACCTGCAGATATGTGTAGTCTGATCTTTGTCTACATCTCCTGTCTGTCCCGTTCAAGCCAGAATTGTTTATAAAATCAATTTGTAAAAGAAATTCTGACCAATAATTAGTACTTCCATTGATTTCAATCTTTTGATTTCAATGCGAACCTGAACAAGGATTTGATTCAGCACGACTGGGGTTAACAATATTTGCATCCTTTTGAATATGGTGTACTGTTCGGGTCAAAATTCCCATTTGAGTCGTCTTGGCATTAAGATGCGTGCAAGCGTAAATTATATAGGTAAACCCCGCGTGCGCGCTTATATTTTGAAAGTGCACGCGTTTCGAACGCGTGTACTTTCAAAATATGAGCGTGCACGCGTAAAAGTAAACACTTTCATATTGTGCATGAACTCGTAATTCAGGTGTCCGCGCACATTTCATACCAATGAACGCTCAGTAATAAAGCGCGCACGCCTAATTTTTACGAGTGCACCTTTATTATTTACGCTTGACCGTGTTTAGTTTAGCGTGTACTACCTAAAATGGATTTTTGACCAATTTAGTGTGCCAAATTTTAAAGATTGATTGATTGATTGAATGGGGTTTAACGCCGCTTTTAACAGTATTTCAGTCATATCGCGGCGGCTGGAGCACCTAACAATGAATTCCTGGTATTTCTCACACCAGTGCTATCACTACATCCTTTCCTAGCCTCCAGCTGCTATCCCACTTAGGTTTACGATTATCCACCCATTGGTGAGAGACAATTGTCGGGGAGAATATTTGCCGCCGCCGGGGATCGAACCCATGACACCTATGATTGAAGATAAGGAGTCTGGCGCGCTACCGACTGCGCTATGACGGCGGCCATATTTTAAAGCAATGGCGTATCGCTGTTTACACCCACTTAGCTCAGACAGGAACTTTGATATTAAACGACGTTTTTTTTTTTTTACAAAAAAGTATGAACATGTAACAAGTGAAAAGGCTGGTTGGCTACCTTGATGTCGTAACTACAGCTTGAATGAGTTGAAGTTACGTCATTTAACTTGCCGAACGAACTAAAATACTTCCAATAAATGTCGGTTGATTTTTGAGTGCAAAGATTACTTCGATCTGAAAGAAATGATTTGATTGTCAATTGATTCTTTGATTGATATCGCGATTCGTAAATAAGTTTCTAAACACATGCTTTTTAAACTAATTGTCATAGTTTATCAGAAAAAAAGAGAATTTTATAAAACGAAATGTAGCCTGTCGACTCTTTCCTATACATAGGCCAATAGCAGCGATCGTCTATGACAAATATTTCATCATTTCTTGTCCTTGAACATAACCAGAAGAAAAGAATTGATTCCCTTTACAATTCGGTTTTAAAAATATTTCTAACTTGCGTTTCCGTTATCTATTTTAATTATCATATGGTAGGACATTCCTTTTTTTGTCCTATCTGAAGCCCGGCGCGCATGTCCGCATGAGAAAAGGTTGTTTCTAATATTAGTAATAAATCTCTTAAACGATCGCTGCAGTACTATAGATTTACAAGTTATTATGAGTGATCAAAGGTCAGTTTTGTCTTTACAAGTATAATCTGTTCTATGTGAGCATAAACACAAGACATCCTTCGTCTGTCGTTGGATTAGACTAACGTGTAGATGTTCTGTCGAATTCATGCTGCTCGTGCTATTCTCATCTTATTGACCAACTGTCTATCAATATGCACGTGATATTCGTGCTCGCCCCCCCCCCCCCTCAAATTATTATCCATGCGCATCGAAACCTTTTCTACCTGAAGGATCATACGTGTGTGTGTGTGTTTGTGTGTGTGCGCGCGCGTGTGTGTGTGTGTGTGTGTGTGTGTGTATATTATATTGACCAAACACAATCATTTCACATTTAGACTGAAAGTAAAAATTGAACTCTGATATTCGTATTCAGTATTAAGACTTAGATGTAGTTACGACATTTAGTTCGCCAACCTACCATTTTATTTTCTTGTTACTGGCCAAATAACGCTGTTCGCTGTCTTAGTCCAACTTCCTGTTGGTGATCGGTGGGCGGTCCAATCGATCCATCAATTTCATATAGACGACTTAATTAAATCGGTAATTTTATAAAAATCGTCTAGGCCGCAGACCCTGATATTTCACTCTCGTCAATTGAAATGAAAATGCACAGACGACATGCAAGCATTATTGATTGGCCGCTCTGAGATCAAAAGATAACGGAAGTGAAATACATCGGAAGGTAATGTTTGCGCTATAATCACGTCTGTATATTGCCCAGGAGACGGAATGTACCAATACGCCGACAATACATGGTCGCTTGTCAAACGATTTTCGTCACGCCACGAGTAGACTTAGAAATGAAGTTCGTGTGCTGTTTGTTACACACTAGCCTCATGATCGAAGGGTCTCGGATTCGAAATTCGCCCGTGCCTAAGGAAGTTTCCTGATCAAAATCCACTTTGCACCTTTCCAACCAGGTTTATAGAAAGGTACCAGTGAGTTGCTATGTGGTCGCCACTAGGAAGGTAACATATGTAACTAAGTGTGGCAAATCATTACCAATACAAAATATCGATTTTTTTGGTTGAAATGTGCCTAAAAACTGCGTAGCTTCTTTCTTAAGCGATATAAGTATATATATATATATACGTAGTGCAATGTAAAATCGGTTCTTCAAACACGATAAGCTACTGAGGTGAAGCGTTTTAACCCATTCCCACACAATCCTGCTTTTTTACGTCATAAGAAAAAAAGCTTTGAAAAACAATCAGAAATACGAAAAAATTGATTGTTACAAGCAATTTTCTTCTTTTATTATCTAAAATGTTTCTGTCCCAAAAGACAAATGTTTGGGGGTTTTTTAATTTCATCGACGAAAAAGTGTTTTCTGAAACTTCTTTGAACTTGATTAAAATTGTCGTGTGGTAATGGTTTAATTTGAGGCCAGTTTATGTTCCTTTGTCCGGGCACAGAAATTTCCCACTATTTCCAAGAAACTAGCTCGTCACCCTTGTCATGATGCTACGTTATTGCTTTAAAATCAAAAGACTGACATCACTGGAAAGTCTTAATGGGGATCAATATTTTTTTTTAAATTGATTTTTTATACATTATTGGCTGAAATGGAACAAACAGGGGGTGTAGATAAAGATCAGGTTGCACTTAAGTGTAGGCGGATTTTTGTCTATACCTCCTTCCAAAGCAGGAATATTCCGGGTTCAGCAAGACAAGGGTTAGAAATATAGTTTTGCTTTTTATATCCGTACATTGATAGATTTGGTTATATTGTTTTTGAAATGCCTGTCTGTTACTCCGTTCATCCAAAAATGTGAATGTCTTTTGACTGATTATTGCCTTGGCTACCATATTCAACGTTTATTCGTTATTATAAGATACATTTCATTTGTTGTTGTTGTTGTTTTCTAATAGTTCAGGAAATAGGTCAAAAACCAGTCATGTTGGTTAAAAAAAACACCATTTTCTCAAAAGTTAGGGAAAAAAAGCCATCGTCGTTAAGGACGAAGAATTAAGATCTGTGTACTTTTACTTCCCTTAAGTCATTTAATGCTTAAAACTGAACTAAGAAGCTTCATGTTTAATCGTTATTCTTAATTTTTTTAATTTGTGAGATATTTAAGTTTTATATTGAGAATTTTCTTCCCTGATTTCGGAGATAAAATGTCTTCTTTTTTTTTTTTTTTTTGCATTGGAAATGGACCTTTTAGTACGGACCCGATGAAAATGCGGAAAAACGACCCCCTTCCCCCAAAAGGGGGAGGTGTCATTTTTGGGCGGCCAAAATGACGTAGCCGCACCTTGAATAAAGCTGTATTTACGACATTTTGGTGGCCCAAAACCGCTTTATCTGGATTAAGTTCAAGCAAGTAAATCAAAGGCAAATATTAAATATACTCAGTTCTAAAAGTAAATGTGCACTTAATTTTGTTTTATTTCTCATTTCACATTTCACTGAAGATAATAATGTTGAGTATCAAGTTTCAAAAAAAATTTAAAATTGTCGGATTTTGACAAAAAGAAAGTTTAGAGTGTGTGTTGACGAAATGCTAATACCGGTCCCGTATACGATCTCCTTTCGAATGGGTGCTCTGGCTTGCCCTAAACGACGCAACACAGCTTGACGACTAATTCCGTACTGTCTTGCGGTGCGAGACCCGGTTGGAACTGATTACGAAAGTGCGTAAAGGTGATTAACCTACCAACTCGACCAGCGGTTGATCTCGGTCGACCGGGTGTACTGCGATCGGGTACCCCACCTGTTTCTTAGACGAATAATTGTGTTTCTGTGATACCCTAACGCTCTACCCACGCTTGCATGCGTTAATTTTCACTTCATCTAGGCATATCTAATCTTAAAAGAAATTAAAGGCAAATGTGGTTTTTCGTTATTCGAGGCAAACAAGATTTCCCCAATACAACTTCTACGTTACATGTATATTTAAGAAGCGACACACTCGCGAATCGTGTAAAAATCGCATTTATCCAACTTATCCTTGTACTTTTCATAGCATGCGAACAATTTTACAAATTATCAATGGTGTATCAAATTTATTCTTACCCAGTACAATTGCCACATTTGTACGTTATCTTGATGCTGAAATAATGCACACTTTTGGAGCTGAGTATATTACGGTCACATTTTCAAAAGACGGCAGCTAGGGGAGCGTTCTAGTGTAACCAAAATAGACCCTTAAATTATATCTTATATAAGAGATGAAAAGAATTCAGGTGTTCATACAGTGTAATTAACTCCATGAAAACAAATAATGTTTTCTTCATCTCTTACAATATAATAACTTGAAGGGAAAATATGTTACAAATTTTGATACAATGCTCATGGAACTATTCTGGTGCAAGCATACCAACTAGTTGAGTCCTCAAAATTTTTGTAATGGAGGTATGAATAATTTTTCGGCCAAACAGAATGCTCGTTTTTTATGGACTAAACTAACAATTAAATTATTACAGAATGAATCCCGATCGCGTGACAAGTCGCAAATTAAAGATCTGCCATTTATCTTGAACAAGAGAATGTTCTTGCATTAAGATGAATGTATTGAAGAAAAAAATCAAGACGGTTTTGCGTAAGCAATATTTCTTGAAAAAAAAGCACTTTGACTGAAAGAGGATTAAGCGGATTCACAATAAAAACAAAGATTCAAATCGCTTTACTTGTTTGCCGGAATTTCACATTACGTAAAAACAATTTTAGTTTCATGTATTCTCGCATTGGAACTATTTCTGCTTACAAAATTTACTCATTTTCTTACTTGTTAATCCATTCCAACACAATGACGCCCTAAAAAAACAGTTTTGAAAATAATTTGGATAATGAAGAAATTGCTTGTTACAAGCATTCTTCAGTATCACAATGTTTTATCATTCAAAAGGCAGAGAAATTTAAAATTTCATCAACTAAAATTTGTTGTCTTCAACTTCTTTGAATTTGGACCGATCTAGAATTTTATCATGTGGTAATAAGTTAATCCTATTTTGAAGCACTCCTGGTACCCCTTTCGAAATCGGACGAGAAATATGCCGTTCAAGGGCTGCACGCATCATAAAACATTCAATGGACCTCTCACATATCGACAGTGGGCGATCAAAATATTGTAAATACAGCTTGAATAAAGCTGTATTTACGATATTTTTGTCTTCCGTCGATGATATTTCTCGGGGCAAAGTACAAAAAATCGCGGTTGTGTAAGTGACAGCTGCAATTTTTGAATAGCGATAATGATTCCTCACAATAAGAAGCATCCTCGAGGAATTTAATAAAGAACGTGATGTTTGTAATAAATTAGACGTTAAGGGGGGCCATTCCGATCTCCGCTAAAAGATCACACCTAGCGGAGGTCGTTCAGAGACGAAATTATGAAAATAAGCATAATCGATCAATCAAATCGTTCATTTAGAGTTTAGAACGGATGTGAACTTTGAACTCCAACGTTGGCAGACATCTGAGCTTTTTCTATGTTTGGTTTAGCGACTTAAACGCCGAAACTATAGTTTATTCGTTTCATTCACTTATCAATCATTTCATTCCATTACAATACATTTTGATGTTGTTGTTTCAAATCAACGCTTTTGATATCGAAATGAAGCATCCTGACGGAACTCGTGGCAGTGGCCAGCACAGTCAGGGGGTATTGCAAGTGAAAGAACGAAAATAAAAAAGAAAGGGAGAGAGGGGTGGATCTGGTAAGCGAAATCTTAAGTCTTCGTAAAAGATTATACATTTATATAACTTATAGAGCCAACGTTGGTTAATATCCAATGAAAATATGTAGAGGATTGTTGTTTGTTTCGGTGAAAAACTGAGTTATCCTTCAGCGGGTGAACAGCACAGACTATGTTTTAACTAGTAGCCGAGCCTAGAATGAAAATATGCACGAAATGAAATAGAAATCGATCTTAAAAAACAAAAATTAATTATCATCTCGTTGATTTTTTATTCAAAAGACGAAAAGAAAATTTTTTTAGTTTTCATGAAGTTATATGACGGAAAACCTCATCACACTTCTGTATAAACCCGTTTATAGTTTTGTTTTATTGGGATATGAAATCCAAATCTGTGTGATTCCGGATATTTTTGTTGTGCGTGTTTTTTTTATATTATTATTATAGTATGAAACGAAAAATTAAATAACACTTCTGTATAAACCCGCTTCTACTTTTGTTTTCAGTGGGGAATGAAAAGCGAATCGGTGTGAATCTGTCTTTTTTTTCATGTGTGTGTGTGTGTGTGTGTGTGTGTGTGTGTGTGTGTGTGTGTGTGTGTGTGTGTGTGTGTGTGTGTGTGTGTGTGTGTGTGTGTGTGTGTGTGTGTGTGTGTGTGTGTGTGTGTGTGTGTGTGGCAATCAATTAGAGGACCCAGGCTTGAACGCACTCCAACGATTAGAGGACTGCGGTACAATTGGAGGACTTGCACACGGGTCCTCAAAATGATTTCATTGTATTCAAATGATTTTGATATACTATTATAGAAAATTGAAAAATAATCGAGTCCTCATTTAAACGTTAAAAAGTAGTCTAGACGCACAGAACATGCACACTTTGCTTTGGTCACGTGACTTGAGAGTGTGCTTGACGACTGGCACAGGTCCTCATATACATATATTTTGTTTTTCCCATGGCTGTATGCACAGGTCCTCACAAACTTGGGAGTGTAACATGAATGAACATACATATATTTTGTTTTTCTCTTGACTGTATGCATAGGTTCACACAAACTCTTTTCTGTTATAGTACATGTCCTCACAAATATTTCGTCAAGCCTCAATAGCTCAGTCAGTAGTCAGGCTGGCAATTTAAGGGATCTCAATATGGCACTGGCTCGAAACCTGGCTCAGCCAACTTACTTTCCGAAAAGTCAATGTGACCTGATTCATTCTTTTTCAACAATGGACAAAGTTTATGTGATTAAGCAGTCAGTGGCTTGGAAAGAAAGCTATGTGTGGTACTGGTGGATAGGTGAACTGACTGCCATGATTTGACTGAAACAACGTTCTTTCCAAGTGCACCTATCCATGCTGCCATGGTATTTCTTCACCGGTACCGCAAGTAACGTTTATTTTCTTCCAAAATTCAAACAAAGTCCATTGGTGAAAGACGAATGATTCGGGTCACAGACTTTCATCGAACGTCGAAAAGAAAGATAGCCGAGTTGGAATTCGAACCAGTGGCAAACTGGGACCACTTGCTTGTAAATTGCTGCTTATAAGTCGCTACCCACTGAGCTATTGAAACTGCATAATGCGTGAATGACGCCTTGAACAAATTGAAACACTTTAAAAGACGGCAGGAGGTTGCGGGTTGGATCCCTGGCCAAACAAATCGGTGACAATATAGCATTGATAGTAATTGACTAGTTTTCTAAACTATACCGTAGCAGATCATAACCATTCATTGGTGTGTCTTATTCTTGTTTCACTTTTAAAAAAAGTTAGGTTTCAAAAAAGCCGTCTCTTGCATACAGATCAAACTAAGGACCCAGGCTTGAACGCACACCAACCATTAGAGGACTGCGGTACAATAAGAGGACTTGCACACGTTGAGATTGTCCTAACGTGACGCCACTGTATACTTTATAAAGTGGATTATGGCGCACCAATTGGGTCAAAAGTCTATTTAGACCGTGAACGCATAAAATATACGCGTACACGCTTAAATTTTATGCGTCGACGCATATATTTACACGTCGACGCATAAAATTTACGCTTTAAAAGACGGTAGGAAGTTGCGGGTTGGATCCCTGGCCAAACATATCGGTGACAATATTGCATTGATAGTAATTGACTTGTTTTCTAAACTATACCGTAGCAGATCATAACCATTCATTGGTGTGTCTTTTTCTTGTTTCACTTTTAAAAAAAGTTAGGTTTCAAAAAACTCGTCTCTTGCAAACACATGAAACTAAGGACCCAGGCTTGAACGCACACCAACCATTAGAGGACTGCGGTACAATTAGAGGACTTGCACACGTTGAGATGGTCCTAACGTGACGCCACTGAATACTTGATAAAGTGGATTATGGCGTACCAAACGGGTCAAAAGTCTATTTAGACCATGAACGCATAAAATATACGCGTCCACGCGTAAATTTTATGCGTCGACGCATATATTTACACGTCGACGCATAAGATTTACGCTTTAAAAGACGGCAGGAGGTTGCGGGTTGGATCCCTGGCCAACCATATCGGTGACAATATAGCATTGATAGTAATTGACTAGTTTTCTAAACTATACCGTAGCAGATCATAACCATTCATTGGTGTGTCTTATTCTTGTTTCAGTTTTAAAAAAAGTTAGGTTTCAAAAAAGCCGTCTCTTGCATACAGATCAAACTAAGGACCCAGGCTTGAACGCACACCAACCATAAGAGGACTGCGGTTCAATTAGAGGACTTGCACACGTTGAGATTGTCCTAACGTGACGCCACTGTATACTTGATATAGTTGATAATGGCGTACCAAATGGGTCAAAAGTCTATTTAAACCGTGAACGCATAAAATATACGCGTCCACGCGTAAATTTTATGCGTCGACCCATATATTTACACGTCGACGCATAAAATTTACGCTTTAAAAAACGGCAGGAGGTTGTGGGTTGGATCCCTGGCCAAACATATCGGTGACAATATTGCATTGATAGTAATTGACTAGTTTTCTAAACTATACCGTAGCAGATCATAACCATTCATTGGTGTGTCTTATTCTTGTTTCACTTTTAAAAAAAGTTAGGTTTCAAAAAAGCCGTCTCTTGCATACAGATCAAAATAAGGACCAAGGCTTGAACGGACACCAACCATTAGAGGACTGCGGTACAATTAGAGGACTTGCACACGTTGAGATGGTCCTAACGTGACGCCACTGTATACTTGATAAAGTGGATTATGGCGTACCAAATGGGTCAAAAGTCTATTTAGACCGTGAACGCATACAATATACGCGTCCACACGTAAATTTTATGCGTCGACCCATATATTTACACGTCGACGCGTAAAATTTACGCTTTAAAAAACGGCAGGAGGTTGCGGGTTGGATCCCTGGCCAAACATATCGGTGACAATATAGCATTGATAGTAATTGACTAGTTTTCTAAACTATACCGTAGCAGATCATAACCATTCATTGGTGTGTCTTATTCTTGTTTCACTTTTAAAAAAAGTTAGGTTTCAAAAAAGCCGTCTCTTGCATACAGATCAAACTAAGGACCAAGGCTTGAACGCACACCAACCATTAGAGGACTGCGGTACAATTAGAGGACTTGCACACGTTGAGATTGTCCTAACGATACGCCACTGTATACTTTATAAAGTGGATTATGGCGCACCAAATGGGTCAAAAGTCTATTTAGACCGTGAACGCATAAAATATACGCGTCCACGCGTAAATTTTATGCGTCGACGCATATATTTACACGTCGACGCATAAAATTTACGCTTTAAAAGACGGCAGGAGGTTGCGGGTTGGATCCCTGGCCAAACATATCGGTGACAATATTGCATTGATAGTAATTGACTAGTTTTCTAAACTATACCGTAGCAGATCATAACCATTCATTGGTGTGTCTTATTCTTGTTTCACTTTTAAAAAAAGTTAGGTTTCAAAAAAGCCGTCTCTTGCATACAGATCAAACTAAGGACCCAGGCTTGAACGCACACCAACCATTAGAGGACTACGGTACAATTAGAGGACTTGCACACGTTGAGATTGTCCTAACGTGACGCCACTGTATACTTGATAAAGTGGATTATGGCGTACCAATTGGGTCAAAAGTCTATTTAGACCGTGAACGCATAAAATATACGCGTCCACGCGTAAATTTTATGCGTCGACGCATATATTTACACGTCGACGCATAAAATTTACGCGAGCAGTTGAAAATTCATGCGTCGACGCGAAATTTTCAACTGCTCGCGTAACCACACGCGTCGACACGTATTTTATCCGTGAACCCATCAGCTCCTTCGTTTCATCAATCAATTTTATGGTATAAAGGGAAAGGTTTCTAACTACCTCTCCCATTTGCCAGCATCGGTTTCAGATTTTTTACTCCTGCTCGCGTATAATTTACGCGTCGACGCTTATTTTTTCAACTGCTCGCGTAAATTTTATACGTCGACGCGCATATTTACGCGTGAACGCATAAAAATGTTTATCTAGCAGTTGAAAATATATGCGTCGACGCGTATATTTTATGCGTGCACGCTCTAGGCCTATATAGACTTTTGACCCATTTAGTACGTCATAGTGAATTCCTAATAATTTTTGGTGGGTTTTCTTTTCAATCCTTGAGAGAAAAGAGGAAAACAGTCGGTGTTATTGAAAAACCTCGTAACTCCAGCTTAATTATATAGCTGGAGTTACGAGGTATCTTGCTATAACATCAATGCAATGCCGTTTCCATTTTGGGGTTTTGAGCAAACATTCTTCAGGGACGTCAAAACCGGTCTTGTTTGGGGGGTGTTATTTTAGCATGAGAATTATTAATAATACAAACGAAATCGCGGATATTATATCAATTATTTAGGGTAAAAACAATAAAATAAGATAAAAGTCCCCAAATCCGTGAGAATTTATAAGGCGTATCTTTTTTTCATTGGACACAAATATAAATTTATAACCTATACACGGTGGGGATTGTGCATGCTGAGATGGATAACGAATACGGAGAAAAAATAATCTGGAATCTTGTCAAATATTTTGCAATAACTCCTTAATTTCTTTGTCGACTTTCAAAAGGTCTGTTGCATGTACCCCGCCTTGAAAATCCCTTTCCTCGGATACATGGATTATTTGTGGTATCCTTTTAATTTTTCAAAAAATTGATCCCAAATGACCAGAAAACGGAATGATAACGACTACGGCAAAATAAGCCACGCTTCAGGTAGGAAATTGTGCAATAATTTTCTTATTACTGTGTCAATTTTCAAGCGGTTTGTTGCATGTATCCCGCCTTACTGAGCGCTTTCCTCAGGTGTATTACTTATTTGAAAACTCCCCATATTTTTCCCAAAAATGGATCCCAACTGACCTGAAAAACGACCAGATTTTTTGTCGTTTTTCTGGTCGGTTGGGATCACTTTTCGCAAAAAGTACAAAAGGGTTTCGTGTAAAGCATACATCGGGGGAAAGAGCTCAGTAAGGCGGGGTACAAGCAACAAACCGTTTTTTAATTGGCGCAGAAATAAGGAAGTTATTGCAAAATGTCTTAGCTGAAGCGAGGCAAATTTGTCCGTAGATTTACCCATCCCAGCATGCACAATCCCCACCGTGCTATAGCAAATGGCGGTAGGCTATTTAGTCGTAAAATATACTGAGAGGCAAAAGAAAGTATACACCTTTTGTCTCTATATATCTCTCTTAATTTCCATCATATCGACTCAAAATTTTGCATTTTTTATTTCTACCCCAAAACCAATATTAGTTATGATGAATTTCACCTGAAATTGCTTTGACTACCCATACTCCTGCTACATGCCGATTTAGCGAAGCATTAGATATTGCCATTATTCCCTATTTGGTGTCTTTAATCCTTATCATAACAAATCACAACGTTAAATGTTCTCTAACATTCTAACCCAATTCTCGGTGGCTGGTAGAAATTGACCAATATGCCACTTTTTTGCATTAAGACCCATTTTTCTATGACGCAGCATAATAATGAAAGAAACGCGACTTTATATTCACTTAGTCAGGTGACTAGGAACATTCTACGCAAACTTTATCAAAATCCGTCAATGAATTTAGAAGGAGTTATGTCAGATAACCCGTTTGCATCAAGTCCCATTTTGCCATGACGCACCGTAATATGGAAAAGCACTAACAATGTACGCGTAGTCCTAGGTGACTAGACTTTTTCTGTGACAATTCTGTCAAAATCCGTTCATAAATGTAGGGAATATGTCAACACATATGCTTGCATTAATTTAGCGATTAAATCCCCTTTTTCGATGACGCTGTATACTATGAAAAAACGTCGCACCAAAAGAAAAGATAGATGGACGGATAGGCTAAGAAGGTTACATCAATAGACGAATACCTTCGGTGGCGTTTAAAATTTTTACAAAATCTATTAATCGGTTCTCCGAAAACGTGAAAGAACTATGGTGTATACTTAATTTTGCCTCTCTGTATATATTGATTGTTTCAAAGTTGAAGGTTTAACCCATTACAAAACGACAGTTTTAGACTGGTCTTACCTCAAAGATGTTGCAGACGACAACTCTATTTGAATGTCATTTTACATTTATTGATAATTTGAGGAAGAAAATATTGTGGGAAATGAAGAAATTGCTTGTCATAAGCAAGTTCTTCATTTTCCACAATGTTTTCAAAAGTCTTTATTTTGTAGGGTTTCTAAGACGTCATTGTGTGGAAATGGGTAAGGGTGCTTCAAGAATAATTTTAAAGACTTTGATCACGATTTTGTTCCCAAACAAATATTGAGCAATATATCTTATACCCTCGCTTTCCTGCAAAAAGCTAGCTCACAACTACACTGTACAACTTGTATAAAGAGACAAATAAATTATGAGCATGCATTGTAGAGAACATAAAAGTTTATCAGAACGAAATATGCCATTTCAAATTGAAAGAAGCGAATGTAAAAAGCTCAAAGGGGGAAACGTTTCGGTAAATAAATACGTAAACGCCCAAATCAAAAAGTGTCAATTTTCGAATTTTGCACAATAATTTTATGTGAACCTATACTGACGGCCAAAAGAAACGCCCCAGTCCTAATAAATGTCCGATTATTCAGTAAACCTGATTTGAAATAACAAAATAATTTCCATCTGTAAATTTGACTATCTGTTGTTGAAAAATGATGATAAAGAAATAATCAAATTGTTACAGTTTAGAAAAACGGCACATTTAAACAGAGCGGTATCAGAATTTTTATTTGAAAATCTGTAGCACGTGGTTCAAACTTTACTTGCGACGACAAAAGATACCGTAAAACGGCTTATTTGGTGACAACAATTATTGAATACTAAACGCGATGTTGATTTCAACGTTTCAAACCTGAAACGCAAATGACGTCAATTTAAGACGGCTTCTTGTATAACAAGCGTTACGCGAGGTCTACCTGACTTTGGACGATTGGCAAATGTTTCTCTAACTCTAACTCGTCGAACAAGATGCCAGATTGTGCAATGAAAGACGTTAAAACGTCAGGCGGCTTGTTTTTCACTTCCCCGTATTCGAAAATGGCTTATCTACGAGCTCTATTTTCCAAGCAGTGTGTCTATTTCAAACGTAAATGACAACAACAACAGTTACCAAAAAAATACTTATTTGACCACCACAGTAACAGATTACTCGACAGAAAATCGATCCCAACGTCACAAACCTGAAAAGTGCATGACGTAAACGTGGAGAATTATCATGCTTTAAAGGCGTTAAATGGGGTCTACTTGAGCGTGACCGATCGATAGATGTTTGCGGAACTCTAACGCGTCGATCAAGACACCGAATCGAGAAACACAATATGTTAAACCATCTTGCGACTTGTTTGTGCATTCGTCGCATTAAAAAATGCCATATTACGCGCTCCCTTTTCAGAATTTAGTCTTGGTATCCTTCAATTTGGATGTTTCATTAGAAAATCTTTAAACTCGTGGTTGCCTATCCACTAACACATGCCACTGTGTAAAATATGACCCATTTCATCACGTGATAAACATACACGAAGCGCACGTAGAAAACGTGACCAGTCACCGGAAATGGACATATTGGCGAATAAAAACGCACATTTTTTTCATTTACCGTAATTGTCGGTCAAAATGATGATATACAGTATACATTTTACTAACATTGTAGCAGGCATAAGGAAAATAACGACAAATTTCATTGGGGCGTTTCTTTTGGACGTCAGTTTATTTAAATAATGCCAATTCATCAATTTTCGTAGCGTACAATTTTATGATAACTTTTTGAATGTGATGAATGACGTTGCTTTTCTTTAAAAAAAACCGCGTATCCACAGCTTGATTTAAGCTGTAGTTACCAGGTTTTATCCACATCTTGATTTAAGCTGTAGATACCAGGTTTTCGAAGAAAAGCAACTATATTTTAGCCGGTTCAGTAAGCGGGGTTAATTGGACTTTACCGTTCAAACGTAAAAATTAAAGGGCTATATAAAGCCTCTCTTACAACCCGTCGTGCATCTTTTTAAATCGTACGTTTTAAAACTCTGCAAAATCGCACGATTTATAAAGACGCACTACGGGTTGTAAGAGCGCCTCAAAGAATTGTCCGGTCAATTCTTTGCTGCGTGCAGTCTGTGTCGTGGTTGTGTCCACCAGAATCGTACGTTGCACGTGCGTGCATCGCACGACTAAACGTACGTTTTAGACGCAGACCGCACGCAGGAGCACGTACGACCGGTTGTAAGAGAGGCTTAAGTAAATTTACTACGCGTCATTTGAAAATGTTGGTCCCCTTTATTGCTTTCCATAAAATTAAAAGACTATCTAAGTAAAGTTTATGACCTACCATTCTAAAAGGATGGCTATGTATTGCATGGAGAAAAGGACATTTCATAGGCCTAACTGTGTGAAATGGAAAAAAGTTATTCCACTTGTCCAAAACGAAAGAACTGCGTGTGAATAGGGTATAAAATATTAAAGGGACATAACATTTCAATTTCATATTTTAAAAGTATGTCTTGATGTAAGGATGTGTTATTCTAATGCGTAGAAATGCTATCATTTTAGGTTGTTATTTGTGAGAGAAAAATACGCCTTTAAAAATGAGACAGAAATGAAAAAAAATCCATGTAAATCTGAACTGTTGTCAACAACAACTTGTTTGATTTTAGCACAAAAATATGTATTTCTCGTAAACGGTTCAGTATTTTGGCTTGAAATTTTCGGAATTTTCATAAGAGAATTTGTTCTTTCAGATAAATATTAATGTAAAATTTATGTAAAAAAATATGAAATGTCACTTTAAGGGGAAATCATCCAAGTATACAGATCAAACTAAGGACCCAGACTTGAATGCACATCAACGAGTAGAGGACTGTGGTACAATTGGAGGACTTGCACACGGGTCCTGAAATATTTCTTTGTATTCAACTGATTTTGATATGCTAAGTCGAAAATTAACTCATTTGACCGAAATTCAAAATAAAGGAGCTGTTGCAAGCATCGTGGGAAAAAGCCATTGCTCGCGAGTTATAGCTTCTTTATCGTTAACAACAGATAATCCGCGGAAACCATACACAACATTCTTTCCAAGTGTACCCATCCATGCGATCATGGTATTTCTTCACCGGCACAACGTTCTTTCCAAGATACTCACTGTTGTTATCACTTAAACAAAGTCCATTTAAGACAAATGAACCGGATCACAGTGACTTTCAGCAAGCGTCAAAAAGAAAGTTGGCCGAGTCGGGATTCGAACCAGTTCAAAACCGAGACCACTTGCATGTAAATTGATACCCACTGAGCTATTGAGACTGCATAAGTACTGAAACTCAGATGCGATGCGAAATCGCTAATAAACCGAACCGAAAGCGGAAAAATCATAACTAAAAACTGCCTAAACATCACAATGTCATCTAAAAGAGCAGGAGACCGTAATTAGAGCAGGAGACCGTAATTAGCCTATGTAAACACTGTGAAAAAGGAAACCACAGCTGTAGCAGTTTCATTGGTGTGTCATATTCTTG
Source organism: Fragum fragum (assembly GCA_946902895.1). Taxonomy (NCBI): domain Eukaryota; kingdom Metazoa; phylum Mollusca; class Bivalvia; order Cardiida; family Cardiidae; genus Fragum; species Fragum fragum. The sequence goes on along the minus strand of OX336376.1, from coordinate 21,470,377 downwards.
TTTCACTTTTAAGAAAAGTAAGGTTTTAAAAAATCCGTGTCTTGCCCCAGATATTAAACGTGTTTGTATATGGATCAAACAGAGGACCCAGGCTTGAACGCACACAAACGATTAGTTGACTGCGGTACAATTAGAGGACTTGCACACGGGTCCTCAAAATGTTTTCTCTGTCAAAAATTAAACCATTTGACCGAAATTCCAAATTAACAAGCTAGTTTCGTAGTACCTACATGTACTATAGGCATCAACTGTAATTTGATACTTACTGTTGTCAAATGCATGAGTATGCCAAGTAACATACAAGACGAAATGGTTGTACGGCGCCGAATTGATTGGCCAAAATGTATCCTATCGATCAGGTGGGAAACCAAATTAGCCCAAAACATTTTACGCAGGAAGAATATTAATTTAGAGTTGTTTTCCATCGATGTTTCATTTTGAGAAACCCCCTACATTTACACGTTTGGGATATCCCATGTTTTCAACCGGCAACATGACGAACTCTTGTGGTCAAGAAATCGACGCATTTAGCCCGAATGAAAACATAGAAAACAATCAGTGTTGAGATAAACAAAGAACTATGTTCAAGGGCGGATCCAGGATTTTTTTCCAGGGGGGGTCCAATCCTAAGATATTTTTTCCAGGGGGGGGGGGGTCTAAGCTCAAATTATGGCTTAAAAAGTAATAAATATGTAACATTACACTAAATTTATTTAGTAAAAATTTAATTTTCTGCAAATGCCAGGGGGGGTCCGGACCCCCTGACCCCCCCCCCCCCTCTAGATCCGCCCATGATGTTCAATAAAATAGACGGAACAGCCACACTATAGACTGGTACCACTGTCGACTTTAACAAAAAGCCTTTGTTAAAGTCGACAGCGTTACCGGTCTAAGCCACACTATAGCCTGAACTATCGTCAATCGAAGTCGGCCAAAATGTAGTAATGAACAGTCGCGGAACTGTTCGTTACTCCATGTCCTTGTACAATTTACACCTCCAGTGATAAAGCTCAAATAACATACCATATCGTACGTACTATAAAAAACAACTATACTGACTGACTTTAAAAACGCATCACTTATTTTCAAAATGTTTTCGTAGTTAAAGTCAACATGATCAAATTTCTACTTCTGATATATATTTCAACAAATAAGACACGATATTCAATAAAATTTATTGCAGTCAGTTACCACGTTATTTCGCACGACGTCAACGTGGAAAATATGGATAACGTTTACGTATATACACCTTAGGTGACCAACTGGATTTTTGTTTTCATATTCCATATTCAAATGGTCAGGAGTTACTTTTATTTCTCAATCAATTGTGCAAGTCCTTATCACAACTTTCAAGTTAGGTCCTCGTAATTATGGTCATAAAAGGTATTGTGTAAAATATGCAAATTAGGGTCCTCATACCGAAGGTCCTCATAAATCAGGCTAAAGGTGACAAGTCCTCACTAGGTTTTCTTTGATTTACTTTGAGTGTTAAGGGAAAACAATATCAATTTTGTACTTTCCACGCAATGAAAAAGAAACTGACATCGCATTGCGTTTTATACGCAAACGTTTTACATGGGTCCTCAGGATAACGCGGAAAGTCAAGGTCCTTATATTGTATGCTGTACAAGTATGTGTGTGTGTGTGTGTGTGTGTGTGTGTGTGTGTGTGTGTGTGTGTGTGTGTGTGTGTGTGTGTGTGTGTGTGTGTGTGTGTGTGTGTGTGTGTGTGTGTGTGTGTGTGTGTGTGTGTGTGTGTGTGTGTGTGTGTGTGTGTGTGTGTGTGTGTGTGTGTGTGTGTGTGTGTGTGTGTGTGTGTGTGTGTGTGTGTGTGTGTGTGTGTGTGTGTGTGTGTGTGTGTGTGTGTGATTTTGGTATGGAACGGAAAATCTAATCACAAGTTGATTTTACACTGAAAAACAAAAACAACAACCAATTATCCTCTTAATATTATACCTCCGGCGGCGTATGAAATGGGCTAACTGGACGTTGAATACGTTACATCGACTAAAATTTACACGTTCGGTTTTGTTTTGTTTTGTTTTATTAAAAGATGGAGAGAATACTTTTAGTTTTCATGACGGTATGTGACGGAAAACTCAATCACACTTCTGTATAAAAACGATCATACTTTTGTTTTCTTCTGGATATGAAATGCAAATCTACTTGAATCCGACTCTTTTTTGTGTGTGAGTGTGTGCGTGTGTTGTTTTTATTTTGGTATGAAACGAAAAACTAAATGACACTTCTGTATAAACCCGCTTCTATTTTTGTTTTCATTGGGGTTTGAAACGCAAATCTGTATGAATCTGCACCTTTTTTTGTTTTTATTGGTGTATGAAACGGAAAATCTAATCACACATTTTCATGAATGGAAAGAAGTTTAATGAACACATTCCAACTCAATGACGCGTTTAGACTACCCAAGAAACCAAACGTTATTGAAAAAATGTGGAAAATGAAGAAATTACTTGTCACAAGCAATTTCTTCATCATCCACATTTTTTTCTACCCCAAAGGTAAAAAGGGTAATTCACAAGCTTTAATTCGTCGTCTGAAACTTCTACAATTTGGATCAGTTTAAAGTTTTGCTGTTCGGTAATTGGTTAATACCTCAACGAACAGGTAATTACTTCCTTTCTTATATTCTCATATTAAAATCATACATAATACCAGTCCGGGACAGGTATTAAACTAGTTTGAGCAAAAGCATCCGTGTAAAAACGATTTGGTAATGGAATTGTTTCTTGCAGGTATGAAATGAACTTCTCGGCCAATCAGCATGCAGGAAGTAGACGAATTTGCAATATATTAGTTTACATGAAAGTGAGTTTTGATAGGTAACATTTTGATATATCCTCACCAAATAGAACGCTGTATTTCCCAAACAGTATCGTGTACAAATAGTAATTGATGGATCTCTGTCAGTCACATGATGTCAGTCATATCGCGGCGGCTGGAGCACCTAACAATGGATTCCTGGTATTTCTCACACCAGTACTACCACTACATCCTTTCCTAGCCTCCAGCTGCTATCCCACTTGGGTTATCGATTATCCACCAATTGATGAGAGACAAATGTCGGAAAGAATGTGCCGCCGCCGGGGATTGAACCGTGACTTCCCACGATTGAAGAATAGGAGTATGACGCGCTACCGACTTCGCTATGACTGCGGCGATGGATCTCTGACCCCGCCCACTGGCATACTAGTCACGCCCACTGACTCCAACAGGAAATTTCCTTTCGATATTAAACGGCCTAAATGAACTTCTCAGCCAATCAGATTGCAGGAAGTAGACGAATTTGAAATATATTAGCTTGCATGAAAGTGGGTTTTCCAAGGTAACATTTTGATATATCGTCACCAAATAGGACGCTGTATTTCCAAAACAGTATCGTGTACAGATTGTAATTGATGGATCTCTGACCCCGCCCACTGGTATACTGGTCACGCCAACTGACTCCGACAGGAAGTTCCCCTTCGATATTAAACGGCTTTATTATGTAGAATTTATGGTCAGCAACGTGTAACAAAAAAAAAGAAAATGGCTGTTGGTAGGCGACCTAAATTTCGTAACTACAAGCTTATTCAAGCTGTAGTAACGACGTTGAGTAAAGTCGTCAAACCAAAAAAAATGCTTCACTTAAAAATCGGCCAATACCTGAGTTCATAGTTCATGTCCGATCTTAATGGATTATTCGAGTAATCGATTGATTTTTTGATTAAAGCTACTATTTGTCAATTAAATTTGTGCTATATAAATTTTAGATTCCATATTTCAAAGTCTCTGGAGTGTATTAAAAGAATGAAGCGGTACAAAACTATTTTACTAGATATAGATATTCGTAACTACATAATGCTTCGTGACTTGAACTCGAGGTTTCAGGTGCCTTCAAGCGATGTTAAATATATCTAGTATGTCACACACGACGATGCGGGGTGTTCCAACTGAATTTCCAACTTAATTTCCAACTTCGAAAAGATGAGGGATACAACTAGAAATTTCTGTCTGTAGAATTCATTTTTCTTATCAAAGAAAAAATAATGTAGACAAAGATATTTTGAGAAAAAATAAAGATAAGAATGGCTTTTCAAGCCTTCGCTACAGGTCTCAAACCTCCTTCAACTTGGATTATTCAAAAATGTATCCTAGATGTGCAAACAAAATGTTGTAATTAAAGCTTAAATTAAACTGTAGTTACGACATTTTTTTGCAAAACGACGGTATGCTTATTGTCGGCGGGCGACCAAAACCTTGTAACTATAGCTAGAATATGATGAAAGTTCGAATGTTGGTTGCTTAACGAACTAGTTATTGTTTACGATAACAAAACTATAAAAGAAAAAAATATTCTAGGAATATACTGCCGTTTGACGAGCAAAATATCGTAAATACAGCTTTATTCAAGCTATCTATCTGGGCGATAGGGCGACAAAGAACCTCCTACGAGGTGAATTAAACATCGACGCTGGTCGGATTGCACAGACTGATCCCGTGTCGACAATTTTCAATCGTAGTGTTTTTTCTGACTCTAGAAAGGTCATTCTACTTCAATATATTTTATTTACGTAATTCTACATTTTTACCTTAATATAATTTATTTACGAAATACTACATTTTTATCTAATGGGCCTGACCTAGACCTAGTAACAACAATATTCCCTCGATTATATACCTATTTTCAATTAAATCAATTTGATGAAATGATAAGAAAAATATGTTTTTATACGGATATTTCCCTCCTCCTTTACCATTACGGTTACGTTAATTCGCATTACGACGTCATCTACAGAATGGAAATTACGTCATTACCTTATATGGAACCGGATTTGACACTACGGATTCTTTTTCTGGCGTGCCCGATTTTGTCTGTGTCGATTGTAACTATGTATTTAACTATAAATATTTACAGGTATATAATAAAATATGTTTATCACACATATGGCCAAGTCTCGAACTGTCGGTTCCCATTACAACCGCCCAGCTGAGATAGATCAGTATTTCTGTAAACGCTTAATTTCTTATCAAATCTTTCTTGAAACTCTGCTGTCTCATTTAGCGTAGTGTAATACTAAGAGCAAAAAGATTGATTCTGGTCAGTCTGCACAAAAAAGTATCCTCTTCTTTTTCGCGTAAGGTATAAGACAAATAAATCAAAGTACTGAAGTACTGAAACTCGCAAAGTGTTGTTAAGTCTTAGGCTGGTTCATATTTAAAGGAGTTGCAGACGACAATTTCAAGTTGGTGGAATTAGGGTTACAAGCAATTTTTTCATTTTCCACAATGTTTTCCAAAGCTTTTTGCTTGAACTGCTTAAAAAGAAGGATTGAGTGGGAATGGGTTCAATAGCACACTTTTGATGGAGTTCTCCAATAATTTGAACAAAGTAATTTCATGTGGCCGTACAAAGCAGTGTGCATAGTGAAGACTGATTAGACTCATTTTGAACACAATCTGCTCAAGAAAGCTAAAATACCAAGGAGATGAACTTGCAGACAGAGTTTGCAATTTCCTGAAAAACATTAAGGGCTAGTTTTTATGGCGAAGCATTCAATGGATTTAGTGGTTAAGCCTCCAGTTGCAGTTTGCACTCGTTGAATTCTAAGAAGACCTCAAAATTTCGTCTGTTAACTTAAGCCATCAAAGCTGACGCTTTGCTAGCTAAATATGTTATCATTATAATTATTTTGATCTTCTTTCAATGATTATGAAATAGTCAAAGTAGCTTACCTTATGAATGAACTTTTATTCCACAAGATCATCATTAGAAGTGAAACCTGTACCGAGTGATAAACCACGTCCTTTCGCGTATAAAGCCGCGGAGCGGACTAGACCTCGCATATAAAATTCAGTGATAATATTATTGGAAAAATATTCTTTCGACATTCTGGCAAATTGATCCGATCACGATATTTGCCTTCCAAGTAAACAGCATGTCGATCTCAATCATTGTCGCAAAGTTTCTCTTTATGACACAATAACTTTATCGTGTTTTTCCCGGCGTCATTTTAGGGAAAATTGAATTACAAGGGCTGTCCAGAAATGAATGTTTATGCAAATCTAAATACATCATGATGGTCGAGTTTAATGATATGTTTATTTAATCGGAGATAAAACAATTGAAGATGAGATAATGATATGTTTATTTGATCGGAAATAAAACAATTGAAGATGAGATATCTTTTGGATGCTAATTAACCAATTCCCATGCGATAGAATTTTAGAATTGCTCAAATTCAAAGAAATTGCAGATGAAAATTTCTATGCGATGACATCTTTAACCCATTACCACTACCATTACCATTAATTTAAGACAAGACCAAATTCAAAGAATTTGCAGACAACAATTTTAAGTTGATGTGATTTTTAAAACCTATGTCTTTTGGGTAGAAAATATTTTGGATAATGAAGAAATTGCTTGTTACAAGCAATTTCTTCATTGTTAACAATGTTTTCCATTTTTTTTATATATACTGAGGGACGTTTAAAAGTGTCATTGTGTGGGAATGTGTTAATATCTTTTTCTTTGGAGGTAGAAACAATGTGGATAATGAAGACATTACTTGTAACTCACTTACGAAGAGAGCGTGTCATTGAAAGGCTGCGAAAACATCGAAATTACAACTGGCTGATGCCTTAGCTCTACGATATTAGCTCTGCGATATTATGAAGCAGAATATTTGTAAATTCGGAGTTCAAAGCTCGATTCGGGACTGAATGAATGATTTGATTGGTTGGTTATTTCCTTGGTTGACAACCGTGTTCGGTCAATTGTTTACAGATCCCTCTATAAATAACTTCAGTATAGATCAAAAAGCTTAGCCAAACAGAAAAAAATGCATTTCAAAATTATCTTATATTGCCAAAACCTTTAAAATACACATGACTTATTTTTAAACAGTTTTGAAATCAGTTGAGGCTCGTGACATCAGTTAACGAAATTTTAGATTTGCCGTAATGTATGCGACAAAAGGTGTTTAATTCGGCACAAAACCTCTTAAATTTATTTGCCGTTTACATTTTCTGAAATCGACAAGTTTGAGTTAAGTAAACTCTATTTAAAAGAGCACAACTGTTTGCAACCCGTATTTATTTTCACACAAGGATTGTTTCTTCGGGGCACAGCACAAAAAAGAATGCGATTTATGGCGTTGTCGGATCATGCTAAAAGGTGCAACAGTGAAAGGCAAACGATATTTATAACGAGGGTTAATCGCGATGCTGTTCTAACTGTCTATACGGTGTATAGACACTTAGAATAGTCTCGCAATTATCTATTGATACGCTTAATATCCCGTAATGCAGTGATTCATTTCCGTCACCACATTTTAAGTACTATACTCTATCTTATTTCCGTCGCCTAAATGTCACGAACGCGGTTGTTTAATGCGGTATCTTAATTACGCCTCTTCATTACATACCCAATAAATTTCAGAATTATTTTATTTATAGCAGTTTAGTTTGCTGTTCAGTAATCCTTTCATATCAGGGCTAGTGGTCTGTTCAGAAATTATAGGTGGAGGTGTTTGTGAATGTTTTTAATAAAGATTTCAGGATTCCTTTTGCCGAGAATTTTTCCCAACGAGAACCATAGAGCCTAAAATGTATCTGGAATTCCACAGATGAAGTTATATAGTATTATTGAAGTTCATGGTAACACTAAGTTGATTCAAAGACTCAAAAATCCAAACAACAACACACACATATACAAGACGCACATACACGGACGTATACACACAGATACACACACACATACGCGCGCGCACACAAACACACACACCCTGAAACACAGAGATACACGCAAACACAAACAACACGCACAAACACACCTGTAGTCTCCGAATGACGCGTTATTTGAGTGGCATGTTTCTTTCAGTTTCAAATTTAATTTTATAAAACTTTTGTGTAAAAGTTTAGAGCCCGAGGGGCATTATCTCGATGTAAATAAACGTTGGGGTGAAAAGCACTGTCCTGAGTGTTTGACCCCGTTTGTTTAAACGGAGTATAAGAAAAACCACGATAGGCCTACCCCTGTCACATCTACCATTTGATCTTGCGGATCAAACGTGACTACTGGTATGTCATAAGAGGCGACTAGAGGGTCATCATTTTATGTTTCCTTCCTCATTTATCATTTTATACGTCTAATGATTGTCTTTGTATTGTTCTGTATGTTTTATGTTAATATCGTCTTTAATTTCTTGTGCGCTCAATGACCACAGCTGCCGTTTCTCGTAAAACACCAAGTAATCAACAAAAGATAAACGTTCGCCCCGAACACTTTACCTCGTTTTGTCATTCGGATCTTTTGGTACATTTTAATGAAATTTTGCCGATAATACATAAAAATTATTTATCTTGTGCTTTGTTTAACCCGTTACCAGACGACAAAAATTTAGATTAGTCAAAACTGAAAGAAGATGCAGACGAAAGTTATTCGTCGATGAAATCTTATATAAAAAACACATCCGCGTTATAGGATTCAAAACATTGTGGATAATAAAGAAATTGCTTGAAACAAGCAAATTTTTTCATTTTCAACTATGTTTTCAATAGCATTCATATTGAGGAGCGTTTAAAGGCGTCATTGTGCGGGAATGGGTTAAATAGTTATGTTTATGGCGTCTCGTAACGCGAGATATTGTTGCCTATTTTCTCTCTTTCTTTTTGAAAGTTATAAACAGTCATTTTATTACAAAATCAACTAAATCATTTCCTTACAAATGTCTGAAAGCAATACAGTTAGAAGTTTAAAAATTAAGAACCAACATGTCTCTTCATAATCTGTGCGAAAACTGCTTTAACGGGATACAGTCCAATTTCAACTTAATGTTTGCTGAACGTCAGAGATCCCCTTTTTATTTGACCGGTTGCTTGATCTCTCGAGTGATTTATTACTGCACATACATTCAGTTTTTAATCCAGTTGTATTTACAATATTGCCTTAAAGCTATTACAAATAATTTATGAGTTGACTTTTCTTAATCTATTACCACATGTTTAAAAGTTTAGACTTATCTATTTGAAGGATGTGGCAGACGGTATTTCAAATGATTTTTTTAAAAAATGCCTTTTTCCATAAGGATAGGAAACATTGTGGACTTTAAAGAAATTGCTTGTTACAAGCATTTTTTCAATTCTCCACAATGTTTTCAAAAGACTTTTTAGGGGCGTCAAAGGTTGAATGTGTTAGAATGTTTTAACTAAATGCACAATGTAGAAAATAAGACTAAATTTCGAGTAAGGCAAAGTTTTAATCAAATATCTTTTGAATTCAACTGTCCATTCCTTACCGCTAACAAAGAAAATACACGGAAGTGTAAGATCATATAAGTTCTGCACCGTTTGAGTACGTGTGTTGCGCAATATTTTCTATTGAGGCTCTTCCAAAATAACAGTTACGATTACAATTTGAAACGGTAGGAAAAAAATCAACAAAGTTTTAGAAGTGCAACCTGAACAATATCGCACCTCATGCCAACTCCCATTGTCACATAACCCCCCCTCTCTCTCTCTCTCTGTCTCTCTCTCTCTGTCTCTCTCTCTCTCTCTCTCTCTCTCTCTCTCTCTCACTCTCTCTCTCTCTCTCTCTCTCTCCCTCTCTCTCTCCCCCCCCCCCCCCTCTCTCTCTCTCTCTCTCTCTCTCTCTCTCTCTCTCTCTCTCTCTCTCTCTCTCTCTCGTCTCTCTCTCTCTCTCTCTCTCTCTCTCTCTCTCTCTCTCTCTCTCTCTCTCTCTCTCTCTCTCTCTCTCTCTCCCTCCCCCCTCTCTCTCTGACAATATCGTATCTCATGCCAACTCCCATGGTCACATAACCCCCCAAAAAAATCAAAAGCTCTCTTATTCCGTTTGAATGAAGGATATATTTATTCTAGGGAATATTACGTAAACACTTATCACGCATTATTATCGAAACACTGATGTTTAATTTCTCTTATTTGATGAACAAGTTGTGGCAGATGTTATTTTTACGGGCGAAATTTCTTTCGATTGCACGATACAATGCGTGGTATTTCAGAAGAGATTTGAGAATGCTCTCATTTTCTCTGGAAATGGAGAAACTTGAAATTAACCATTTACCAGAATTCTGTTAATATATAGACTTCTCTCGTTTGCGGCAGTGACTACTCCACGGTACTCGAGCAAAAAGTCGTAACTACAGATTCATTAATGCTTTCGCATTGACGTACTGTCTTAACCCGAGTGGAGAATTAATATAATCTTTTACCACAGGATCCCAACTCACGCGGATAATTCACGTTTGTTCGAATCTTGTAAGAGACAAACCTTCCGAAAGAAGTTGTAGACTACACCTTCAAGTTAGTTGGATTTTAAAAAATGACTTTTTAATAGAAAATTTTATTGATACTGAAGAAATTGCTTGTAACAATCAATTTCTTCATTATCCACTATGTTTTTTTAGAATCCTATTTGAGGGGCGTATATAAGTGGGATTGTGTTAGACTGCGTTATCTAGCCAATACGACTGGTTTATAAGGTAATAAGTATATCTTCGTGGTTACGATTTCAAATATGTCGAAATTAAAAAATAATTGTCTCTTTGAAAAGAAGAATAAAAAAAACATTGTGGATGTGAGAAAATGCTTGTGACAAGCAATTTCTTCACAATCCAGTTTGGGGGGTTGTTGTTGTTGTTGTTGTTGTTGTTGTTGTTGTTGTTGTTGTTAATCTTATTCATATAGGCGTTTATGAGCGGGGTTGTGTTTATATACGTCTACTGGATTGATTTGCGACTGGTTCATTACATAATAAGTACATCTTCATGGTTAAGTTTTGCTTGAATCTCGCTCTATTTGATTATTGGTTTACAATGTAGTTGGTTTAAACCCATTTATTTACGTGGATTTGGAAAACCAGTTCTTCAAACATAGACTAATCCCTCTCGATTCTTGCCAGTATAGTTATGAATTTTTGGCTAGTTTTGTTGACAGTGTTTGATAAATATACAAATAAGTAAATAAACAAAAAATCCACCAGGAGTTCACGCCAAAAACAAAGATGATTCACTATCCAGAAAAAACTGCCTAAATGACGTTACTTTTTGACGTTGGAAAATTCGAATTTGATCACGCCACATTTTCTGATTATTGCTATGCTCCTCAAGAAAAAAGTTGCGGAAAATAATGTGGAAAAATGAAGATAGTCCTTCATACTAGCTATTTTCACCCAAAATACAGATTTACAAAAAGTCTATCAACTTAAAACCCGCGGAAATGACCAATCGCGGCTGTCAAACAATTAATCAACCGAACAATCAAATATTTTATTCAGCTCGGACCTGACCTTTCAACTCCAACATTGGCTGCAATTTTTGTTAACCTTTTATGTTGGTTGGGCGACTTAAATATCGTAACTACAGCTTATCCAAGCTGTTGTTACGACGCTTAGCTCGCCAACCAACCATTTTACTTGTTTGTTACATGCTTTCGGTCATAACATTTGGTAAAATAACGCCGTTAGAAATCGAAGCGGAACTTCCTGATGGAACAAATGGGCGGGGCCTCGGGAGTCAATGGGCGGGGCCAGCGATTTGTCAATTCAGACGACGTGAAGATTCCAAAATAGCTCATGAAGGATAGACTGCCTTAACAGCTTGTATATATGTATTTGCGAGTTTTTTGTCATCAACTGATGATGTGTATCTGTTGCAAATTGCATTTG
>OX336376.1:21362874-21458495 GCA_946902895.1 Fragum fragum | reverse complement strand
AAAAAAATCGACGTACAACTGCGTCCTTGAACTGCCAACTAAGCTAAAATCCCCTCTGTGTGTTTGTGTTTTGTTGTTGTTGATGTTGTTTTGTTTGGGGGGGTCTTTTTTTTTTGGGGGGGGGGGGTGTTCATCGCTAGACCAATACAGTTTTGTGTTAAGTAAAAAGAGAGAACTCTCGGGTCGGGATCATTATAGGAAAGTTTTTAAATCGTATTAAATACCGTTTAGGTATATCAGGGCACATTTTCTTGATCTTCCTTTGATATCACTATTTCTAGGTTTTGGCTTTAGCTCGATAACAATCCTGGAATCAAACCCAGCACATTCCACGACTCTACGATTATGAGAACGGCAACATAGCCATTGCTTTCGAGTTAAAAACCCATTCCTATTTTAAGTTAATCAAAGTACTAAAAGTACTGTAAGCTAGCTAAGGATGGATTTGTTAAGTAATCTTCTTTGTCAAAGGTTATTTTGATATATAAACGAGGTTAAAGTAACCCAGGAGTTAGCCCATCACAACATGATAAAATCTAAGGCTGGATCAAATTGAAAGAAGTTACAGACGACAATTTTAAGTTAGTGAAATTTAGAAAAAAAATGCCTCTTAGGGTAGTGAACATTGTGGACGTTGAAGAAATTGCTTGTTACAATTTCTTCATAGTCCACAATGTTTTCTAACCTATTTTCTTGAAATGCTTAAAACCGGGATTTAGTGGGAATGGGTTAAATAGCATGCTTTTGGAGGAGTTATCTACAATTTAAACAAGTTATTTCATGTGGCCATACAAAGCAGTTCGCATAGTGAGGACTCTGATCAGACTCATATTGAACACAATATGCTCAGGTGAGCTAAAAACACATAGGAGATCAACCTGCAGACATATTTTTTGCAATGTTTCAGAAATACATAAGAACTGCTTTTTATGGCGTAGGCAATTAACGGATTTAGTGGTTAAGCCTCCATTGGCATTTTGTAGTCTTTGAACTCTGAGAAGGCCTCAAAATTTTGTTTATTAACTTAAGCTATCAAAGCTGACGTTTTGCTAGCTAAAAAGAACACCTTAAATTTCTAGATAATCCAATAGTTTCAATTTCATTCAAAGATTACATGATAGTACCATGAAATCTACAATTGTTTTAGAAACCTACGCTCTGCACTGTAAACCAATTTACGTATCGATTGTAGTCTATTCAATTATAAGATTGTATCATTGCAAACACCATCCGACAATCAAATACTGTAATGAAAACCTTGTAATAATCAAAACACAATTAAGGGAAACTTCTATTGACGCCGGATTTTGTTGTTAGAATATCAATATAACATCGCAGGTCACAGTTGGTGTTTCTGATAACAGATGAAAGGTCTCTATACTTTCCCATGAGTGCCAGAGGAGGTCTATCTCTCTGTCTCTCGATATCTGTGTCTCTTTTTCTTTCATTTTCTTTCTTTCTTTTTCTTTCTTTCGTCCTCTCTCTCTCTCTCTCTCTTTTCTTTCTTTCTATTTTTCTCTCTCTTTTCCTTCTATCTCTTTTCTTCTCTCTCTCATTTTCTTATTGATTTCCTAATCATTAGATATAAAACATAAAATAATAAAAAAAACACTGTATTGAAAGATTTTCTTTATCGTCATTCAAAAATGTATTTTATTACATCTTTTTTGAATCTATGATTCTTTCCTATTTTGTTAGTCCACCTTCTTGACCTTTTGTAACGATTATTTCTGAGCCGCTTCAGCACAAATTTTAAAAAAAACTGTTCGTCAGTGAGCGAGCAAAATATCGAAAATAAATTACAACTTTAATAAACTTGTATTTTCGATATTTTAGGCACCCATCGACTTGCTTCTGTCAAATATTTTAGAAGGATAAATAGTTCGCAATTCTTAAAGCGGCTCTTCAACAGATTATGGGTGAAAAGGTTTGGTTCTCAATTTCCAAAATTCTGACTTTTATGCATTCAGTCATTTGAATGAATGGGGATAAAGCTGATATTGAGATTCCATGACGTACAAATTACGTCATTGGCTTGAGCTAGCAATTCAGTCGTTATCAACATCTCCCAAAGACTAACGACCTCATCTGATGAATTACGATGTTTTAAAGTAGGGTATAAGGGGTATACTAGTTCTACAATGAATTGAATTACTGGGAATTCGTTAGATTTAACACTAATAAAGAACATTAATTATGAAAATGACATTAATAAGTATTGGAAAAGCTGGTACTTTACAAGGTCAAATTTTCACGAAAATCTGTTTAAGAGCCGATTTGAAATACGTATTGGAACCCCATATACTGAATTTTAAAAAATGTATTAAAAGGGATTATTCAAAAGACTAAACTGATAAAATACTGGTTGACCCGCACTTATTTCCAAATAGTGTGGGCTATATTGATTTGCTGGTTCAAAGAAAGCCGTTTGTTTTTTCATATCCTAAGGATGGGTTTCAATTTTATATTTCAATTTACAGTCAAAAACATCAAAGGCTTGGGAATGTTTAAAGAAGTATTGTCTTATTATTTCAACTTACACTAAAGAATTTTGACCTTTACACGCAGCATCCTTCGTCATTTTTATACCGCCCGATGTACGTCTGTGTACGAGTTGTATATTTAACGAATGACTGCTAGTCTAGTATCTGATGGATAGCCATCACCATTCATTCTTTCGGAACTCCTCGTTCCATCCTACGAATCAAAGTTTTAATTCGTAGAATTGAACGAGGAGTTCCGATTGCCATTCATTGTAATGGATGATCGTCACAAGTTTAATTCTCATTGTGCTGCTAAACCATCGCAATCTAATCTAAAAATAGCGTCAGGAAAGGACGACTAGCCGTCACTTATAAGAAAGAATTGTTAAGGTAATTCATCACAATTATCGGAAAGTTTTCGACACCTTGTTTAAGCGTGATAGCTAAGTACATTACGTCATCATTACGTGAAGGTATATTGTGTCTTTGAAATGCTATCCGTTTTTTGGACAATGTGTTTTGTTGAAATCTGAAGCATGTAACACATTATGACACACTAAGCATAATGCGAAGGAATATGGGTCATTGTTTCAGCTAATAAATGATGTCTTGCGATGATATTACACATGATTTTGATTCATATAAAAGCTTCACGTTGGCGTCAAAAGAAACATGATCAGGGATTTTGTCGTGGTGTAAAATCCACTTATTTTGAAAACTTTCATTGTTGTTATTTATCTTCACAACAGGTGACATTTAGCAATTAGACTGTTCAAACACCGTCAAAGAAGAGCAATGGTTCATATTTAGGATACAGCTTCCTAGTAATAATAGATATTAGTAGGTTGAAAGTTTAAGGTGATCTATGGAGATCAATGTTACTTAATCAAGGTTTTATTTCCGGAAAAGACTTTTGCTGCATGGGGCATGGTGACTTACAGTCAAATCTTTTTTGTTGTTGTTGTTGTAGAATTCGCATCAGTTATGATCAACAACAAACACATACGCATAAATGAAATAATGACCCTTTCAGCGCCTCTTGCGATATACCAGTTGCTACATTTGTTCTCAAAATGAAATGGTAGGTATGACGATGATATGGCTGCAATCTTTTATTCTTATACACCCCGTTTGAACCGAATAGGCCTCACTGATTGCTTTTTATTTCATTTTTTCGCGTCGAAATAAAAGTATAACCCTTTGAATAGGACCACCAATTTAATCTGTTTCAAAGCATGAGGAACCGGTTGTTTGTTATTTATTTACGTCGCCTCATACGATAGACAGGGGGCCGAAATACTATTCTGGAAGAAACGGCACGGTTCTCCGTATTCAACGATAACAACCTCGCTAGTTTAGACTAAAACAATCTTACTGATTGGTCGTGACGTATGTATGGACAAATCGCCAGGCGCTGCTCTTTGAAGGATTCGAAAAAAAGATATAATTTAATTTTTAGTCACGTCTATCAAAAACGAGCGTTTTGATTGGTCGAAAAATTTAATTCATACCTCCATGAACAAAATTTTGAGCACGCAGCCATTGTGTATGCTTCCGTATAAAATAGTTCCATACAAAAAGGTATCAAAATTTGTACAGCTTTTGGTTTTTTCGCTCGATGCTATTGAATTATAAGAAATGAAGAGAATGTTTTTTGTTTTCATGGAGGTATGAACCGAAAAAACTAATCACACAATGTATGAAACGATTAGATTTTCGGTTCATACCTCCATGAAAACCAAAACATTCTCTTCATCTCTCAAATGATAAAACGGATAAGTAAGACTTGCCCAAGGCTGTGAACCAAAATGTACCAAACTCAGATCAATTCCCAGATTCATCTTGTTTAAATTACCTTTGATAAGTTAATCAAATATTGAGGAGTGAAGGCAGATAAACACAGACAATTTCGTTACTCTTAACAACATATTTTCTCGACTTGGAAATATTTCGTGATTTCGAGCTACGTGGGTCTTAATAGAGGTTTTACAAGCAGAACATTTAAGAAATGAAGAGAGACGTTTTTATTTTACACTTCAATGATAAAAAAATATCTTAGTTCTTATGATTTGATATTCAACCATCAAGGAACGAAGAAAAGAGACGGGGAATAATAACAAAAAAATGGGACATTTTTTAAGGAACAACTTTGCCCTCAAGCTTCCAAAATAGTTCCGTGTTCATTTCTTTCATGGCAGTAAGGAAAATAGGCATTCCGAATGCATTAATTTTGATAGACGAAACTGATCTAAAATCATGATGGGTTGTTTTCGTTTTTGTCTTTGTTTTTGGGTAACTGTGAGCAATCACATCAAATTCTATTTGTTCATTTAATGCCTTGGTATGTCCATAACATCGATGGGCCCAAGAAATGTCCTACCTCAGTACTTGCCTAAATGCCAGGCTGAATTTTTTAACAATTTGGTTTAAACATATTTTATTCATATCAAAGATTTCAACAAACAAATACAATGAGATTACATAATATATAAAGATATTTGACATAAAATGGATTAGAACGGAAGCTTTAGCTTATAAAATTCCTTTCCGTTTGTTCTAGATGGTAATACCGTGAGTCTTCATTAATAACTATATTAGGAAACATAGAATGTCTAACCATGATATATATATTAGGGGTTCAATGACAACTGTCGTCTCAAGGTACTGTCTCCGATGTTATGAGCATCCTTTCTAAATATTATGTGTATTATATGATAGATTTTTCATCCATTTTGTCAGTTGACATTGAACCCCTGATGAAGAAACTTTTAGTTTCGAAAGCGCTAGGGTTATAACTTGATAATCCATATATTTTACACTGTTTGAATACAATTTATCACACATTTATATATATATATATATATATTTATTTATTTATTTATTTATTTATTTATTTTAAAGAGAAGTCGTGCGAGAGGGTGTGCTCTCGTAATTGTTCCATTTATTATATATCTATTTTTATTGAATACATTTGATGAAACAATTTGAATTTCTCAAGTCATATTCGAACCTCCACATATGAATTACGACTCGCTCACCCCGCCTACTAAGTTCAAGCAGGAAGTTTGACTTAGATAGTAAGCAGTGTTATTTTGCAAAATCTATAACGATCTGTGGGTTAGCCGAGGAGGATATTTGTTATGGATAACTTATAAATACAATCTAAAACATGTATCAATTGACCAATCGCTGATCCAATCCATTTACTCAGCTAGCCCCGCCAGTTTAATCCCACAGGAAGTTCCGCTACTCTATTTTACAGTGTTACTTTCCAAATTTATGGCCAGTAGCATGTTACAAAAAATAAAATAGTATGTTTGCAACTTAAACGTCGTAACTACTGCTTAAGGTATTGTTACGCAATTTAAGTCGCCAAACCAACAAAATATTTCGCATAAATGTCAACTAATGTCGGAGTTCTAAAGTTCACATTCCGGTCTAAATTATGAATTGATTGGTCTATCGATTTTTTTCTATCGACCATCGCGGTCCGTCCATTGGTAGTATGTGAGTAATATTGAAGATTTGCCAATATATTGACGAAAAAATGACAATAATATTGGCCGCTTTATTGATCCAAGCAGGACCCAAAGTATACAAATGAACAAGTACAATCTACAGAGAAAGATAATATATTTATTATGCACCTATAAATATTTCTTGTAAAATATTGATATTCCACACAGACAAAATCGACCACGTCAGCAAAAAATCCGTATCTGACAGTGTCAAATACGGTTCCATATAAGGTAATCTAAATTGACGTCATTTTCATTCTTTTATGACGTCATAATACAAATAAACGTAATCAGGATGGTAAAGGAGAAGGGAAATACTTGTAGAAATACAGATTTTTATTATTTCATCAATTTTATTTAATAAAAATAGGTATACAATAAATGGAATACATCTATTACGTTCCTAATGCTATACAACATCTTGTATTTGCTTCTCGTCGTGCAGGAATTTGATATATCCCTCGACCTTCAGTCTCGTGAAATATTAAATTTTTCCTCCGCATTTCAAAGCTCGTAACATAATATTCCCTTTATATCTCTAAAGAAGAAAAAGGTCGAGGAATTTCGATTAGGCTATCAGTGAGTTGAAAAAGCTAGATAGTTCAATGAACAGAAACATCTGTTAGAAGATCAATAAATCATGACCTTTGGAATCCTAAGAATATACAGATGATATAGACGCTGATAAATTTGTTTAAGTGTAAGTTCGATTTATCTTTTATTTCTTACAAAAAATCATGAGCAAGGATTGAGAACGACGATGAAAGATTCAGCAATATTGCACGCAAATTAAATAACTATTCTATGTTTTATGTGTAAAATGCCAAATCCTAAGAAAACTCGTCTTCCGAACGCTAATGACGTCGAAGATTTTATGGTTTACTCAGCGGCATTTGTCCTACTTACTTAAGATTCAGTAAAACAAGAGGAAAGAAGACGCTTTATAATACGAGCTTCGGACCGAAACAGTGAATATTATTGATATTACATGAGTTGTACAAAACTAGCGTTAATATTAAGCAATAAGCTGAAACCTCTTGTAATGCATTTTGTTACCGTGAACATGACGTCATATTATTGAAGATGATGTCACGTTTTGCATGTTTTTGCATGACGTCATTTTCCAAACGGCGTTATATGTTTCGTGTAATATCTTGAGTGCATAAATTACAGGAATTTTAAAGTTTCTGCATCATATTTGTGTTCATAACTTTACCAATTTTAACTAACTCGTAATCTAAAACGGATACAAACTCTGCAAAGTCTCGGTTTTTTCTGTTTATAGATAGATGGCTCGTTTAATAGATTTCAAATTTCGTGACCGCTCATTCAATATCCACCATTAAATTCAATTAACCCTTGCCCTGTTCAATCCCTTGTTTTTTCCTCCCTGTGATTATATAATTGAGAAATATTGTAGAAAAAGAAGAAATTATTTGTAACAGGCATGCACTTTCTTCTTTTTCTACAATATTTTCTATCCTACAAAGTGTTTATTTTTCAAATTATACCCGCTTTAAAACCTTTGAATTTGGATGTGACTAGAATTTTCAAAACAGGAAAGGGTTAAAAGTTTATCGAAATTCCTTGAATTTAATTTTTAATTCCGTTTATCAAAAACTGACGTTCTGATTGGTCGAAAACAAAATATTCATAACTCAATGAACAAATTATTAGCACGCAGCGGGTTTTTATGCCTCCGCACAAAATAGTCCCATGAAATAAAGTATCAAAATTTGTAAAAATTTTGCTTTTTTGCTCGATGGTATTACTTTAAAACAAATGAAGAGAATAGCTTTTGTTGCTGTTGTTGGTGGTGATGGTGGTGGTATTGTTTCTTTTTTTTTTTTTTTTTTTTGTTTTTTTTTTTGTTTTTTTTTTTTTGTTTGTTTTGTTTTGTTTTGGATTTTTTCTTGGAGGTAAGAACCGAAAATCCTAATCGACTTATGTATTAATCTGCTTCGCATAAATATACAGTGTGATTATAGTTTCTTCGTTTCATACCCTCATTACAACAAAAAATATTCTCTTCGTCTCCTAAGTTAATTTTACTGGTCCGCAGTAATCAACAAATAACCTGCCGAGGAATTATTTTCTGCTTATTTGATACGTTAAACTATGAGACGAATAAAATATTTGATATTGTTATTATGTTTTTGGAATTATACCTTAATGAAAACAGAAAAATGTGATCTTCATCTTTATTTTGACACTGCCCTTCTCCAGGTTAAGCTTAAACAAATATCCCTGATTTTCAAAAAGATTTTTTTTTTTTGCGTCATTAGCGGCTTTTGTACAGCTTTTATAACTTTCAAAGAAGAACATTTAACGATGGCGCTGTAAAATCTCCCGAAAACCTCCTGTACATTTTTTTCCTTTGATTTGAATATGTCCACAGTGATATTATCAACAGATAAATTCACGAGAAATCTTTGCGAGTCTTAAAGCATCAAAGAAAAATGGTACAATTTTAACACCGGCCAATCAAAGTAAGTCAACCAAAAAAGGGGCGATACAGGGTAAAACGGGATGGATGTGCATGTTTGTACTTATTGACGGTTACTAAAGCTTCTCTGTACCCATTGACAGATGCAGTGTATTATTTATACGCAAGGGCAATCATTTTAAGCTCACCTGAGCACAAAGTGCGAGGTGAGCTATTGTGATCGGTCATTGTCCGTCAGTCCGTCTGTCCACAATTTCTTTAAAAATCTTAACCTCCTAAACCAGTAGGCCAATCAAGTTGGAACTTTGCAGGAATGTTCCTTGGGTGAAGTTCTACAAAAGTTGATAAAATAATTTAATTCCGTCAAAAACTCTGGTTGCTGCGGCATTTGAAAATGGGAATCTTTAGTAGTTCTTTAAATATCTTTAAAAATCTTCTCCTCCTAAACTAGTTGGTCAATCAAGCTGAAACTTTGCAGAGATGTTCCTGGGTGAAGCTCTTCAAACTTTGTTACAGGAAATCCTTTCCGTGAAAAACTCTTGTAACAGCGTCATATGAAAATGGGGAATTTTAGTAAATCTTTGTTGTTGTTTTTTTTTTCATAGACTACAAGGCCATTATTTTGTATAGAGCTTAATAATATGGTTCTCTACCAAGCCTTTAAATATCTCATCTCTGGGGTCAAGAATGGCCCTGCCCCTGAAGTTTGAAAATGCTTAATTAAAGCAATTGCAAAAGACTTCTCCTCTTAATCTAAAAGGTCTAGGATATTCATATTGGATATGTAGCATAGCTAGATGGTTTTGTACTATATCACTTAGTGTTGTCCTCCCAGGATCAAAAATGGCTCTGCAGTTGGGGTCCAAAAATTGGGAAAAACGCAAAATTAGAGTATGTTAAGAAAAATCTTCATTTTAAGGCGGAAGGCATTCATATTTTGAGTATATCATAGCCTGGCTGTTATCTATCAATTTATATTAAATTATGTCTGTAGGTTGAAAAACACCCCTTCCCTGAGTGTCCAAAGTTCTTAAAAATGCTAAATTAGACCATGTTCATCAGTCTTCTCCTCCCAATCTACAAAGTCTAAGGCATTCATATTTGGTATATAGTATAACCAGATGGTTCGCAACCATGTTAGCTAAATTCTTAGCCTTGGTATAAAACATGGCACTTCCCTAAAGGTCCAAAATTTTGGAAAACACCCAATTAGAGCAACTTAGAAAGTCTTCTCCTTCTGAAATATAAGGTGAAGGGCATTCATATTTGGTACGTAGCATTACTAAATAATGTTGTACTATGTTACAGGAAAATATGCTCTTAGGATAAAAAACGTCTCTGCTCCTGTCAAAAGTTATGAAAAACGCTCAATAAGAGCATGTTCAAATATCTTACTCTCCTAATGTATATGTTGTAATGCATTCGTATTTGATTGTTCTCTACCAAGGTTGCTAAAATTACACCCATTGAAGTTGCAGACAGTAATTAGAGTTTGATTGAAATCTAAATGCAAAGAATTTCAGGTAGAAAACACTGTGAGAAATGGAGAAATTTCTTGTCTATATATTAACTATAAAGACAAAGGCATTCATTTTTATTGTAAAGCATTACTTGATTGCTTTGTCCAAAGCCATAAATCTATTTTTGTTTTATTCCTTCTACTCAAGTTGTGTCTTTTTTATACAAAAAAGTACTGTAATTTGCAGATGCCTCAGGTGAGCGATTTAGGACCATCATGTTCCTCTTGTTACCATTATTTGGGTCTGGGTTTAGTCCTGCTCATACAAGTATGTTCCAAATGTGACAGGTAAATCGGCACCGTGAATGGGGCAGATTATGCCACCAAATGTGGCAATGTGGCACGTTGTATAGTTATGACACATTGAAGTTAATCTTTTTTATTTTTTCGACCATGGTTCCTTCAGTTAATTTATTTGTGGTCTAAGGGAACTAATTCATTTTCCATAGGCGACCATTATAGCATTTTGGCTTATAGCTCAGTCCATGAGTAAGCAACAATGATCAGACCTACCTCAAATTGAAGAACAATCATTCATACATCCATATAAACAAATTTTAATATGGCATGATCCCTTTTCTCTATGACTTTTTACCCCATTTTTGAGATGACCCTCACCGGACAGCTATTTTTTCCGGTTTTTCCAAAAATTATACCCATTTTTAAAACTGGCTATTTCAGTAAAAAATTATTTAAATTCATTATTTTTCCGCTTGAAATATTAAAACAGTGTATAAATAGTCAGAAAAAATATTTATGTTGTCATCAGGTATTATTGTCCAATCACAGGTCACCTTGATCAATTCCTACTATCAACCGGAGTTTCCCTAAAGATTTCTGCCAGAAGGGGGGACAATGAATTAGTTCCCTTAGACCTAAAGGAAAGATGATGTGGCGGCAAAATTCAAAATTTAAGCATATTTTAGTTCATATACCAATTTCGGATAAATAACTAAATTTTCAGCCATTTCCTTCATATACTTTGGCAGAAAATTAGGATTTCCCTTAACCCAGTCAAGCTAAAACCATAGGAGAAATAGACCAGTCTACAGGATTTCTCTGAATTGTAATACCAATTTTCAGTCTTAGAAAATAAGTGTACTTTTTAATCTAGTTGTATTTTTTTTTAACTGATACTGTTAAACACTCATTTCTTGACATGTAGGACACTGTTTCATTAAGTTAAGATAATAAATAATATTTTTTAATTATTTTTTAATATAATAACCCTTATCTTTTCACATTTTTCATCATTTATCCATTAATGAAAGCCTAATTGACAACTTTTTTTCAAATCAATGATTCAATTTTATCATTTAAATGTCTATTAATGTCTTATAAAGATACATGTGAAATTTTAAGAAATTTGGTCAAACAATTTTGGAGATTTGGTAATTTCCCTTTACCACAGGACTGCAGAACTGATTGAAGCTAAAAGCTATGGCTGAAATGATATCCCCTAGTACATAAAGAGCTAATTGAATCTAAAGAAAAATGTTTAAATCTTATCATCCCCTTGCAAAATTATATTCCTTATAAATCAACTGACATTTGTCAACAAATTTAAGTAAAATTCAATTAAAAAAATTAAAATTTAAATTGAAAAAAAAAAAAAAAAAAAAAAGAAGAAAAAAAAATAAAAAAAAATTGATTTTCAATTCATTAGAGGCCAACATTAATGAAATGTACTATTTTCTCTAAATAATAAGTTAAAACATGGCTTTTGATAAAAAAAAAAAATCCACATCTGTTGGACAATCTCTTTTTATTTGCAGATTAAGAGTGATAAAGAGCCACAGTAGAAGGAGCATACCACCATAAGAACAAGAAGACAGTCACATCATTTTTGTATGGAATAAGCCAAATTCAAAGAAGATAGGGTGTTAATAGTCTGTTTTGTTTATTTTTTGACTAATTGGCCAGAAAACTGACCCTTGAACCCATAAGTTTTATGTGTTGATAAGCTGTATACATAGAAACAATGGATCATTTAACCCTAATCAGGTGTTCTAACAACATCAACATTGGATTTTTAAATAATTTGTGTATCATTTTGTGTTTTTTCACATCTTTAACAATGAAAGGTGATAAAAATAGGAGATAAAATAAGTCTAGCGGTGGACATTTTAAGAGAGGCCACAATACACCTGGCCCTGGAAGGCCGGCCGATGACAGGGACAAACCCGAATATGTTAGACCAAATGAAGAGGAGGCCGCACTGTTGGATGTAGACCCAGTAATGCATAATGCTCTGAAGCTTGAAGGTTCAGAACAACATACAATGCTGCTGCGCCCCAGAAAAAAGCCGTCAAGAAAAGCAAATTCTGAAGATTTGAGGTAAATTACATGTTCTTTCCTACTTTTTTTTTTTTTTTTTTAGAATTTTGATTCCAAGCATACATTTCTCAAACATTCTGATCACATGCAATTCAAGAAATGAATAATCTTTATTTCCTGATATAGACAATTTAAAACCAGGTATTTTCAATAACTAATAGAAAATCACACTTATAGTGGAATGAGACTGATTGTGTAATATAGGCTACAAAATGCCTACTTTGACTAGATATTTGCATTGCAGCCATAATAGGATTAGTGATGTCCACATTCAAATAAAAAAGATCAGTAAAATTTGGTAATTAAATGGATTTTTCTGCAAGATTCCCCCCCCCCATTGTGAAAGAAATTAACTTTTATCAATTTCAGATCAGAAAATAATGACTGCTATAGGATATTTCATGTAAACAAACTACTTGAGATGATAAATGAAGTTAACTCAGAGCACAGGAATGCCTACCCAAAGTGTAAAAGTAACCTAACCTTTGATAAAAGATCTGAAGCTCAGCGAGGTCTCTGTTGGCGTGAAAGAATGATATGCCTGCGCCCGAAATGTTCGTACCGGTCGAAGATGTATAATCTGTACACCGAAATCAAGACTGAGAAAAACCGACCTGGCCGCAGAACTGCAACAGCCAATGTGGGTATAAACATAGCCATGACTCAAACATCCATCGGGGCATCAAGTATTGTTCGACTTTTAGCAGGGGCTAATATTGAGGGCACTTCAATAAGGGGCCTAACTAAGACCAGTCGTACAACTAGAGATATTATTGTATCCGAAAACAAGGCTGATATGTCCTCGCGCCTTCGCAATCTACGGAATTTGAATAAGTGGCAAGGGAGGCCCGATGATCAGATACCGGTACAGATTGATGGAATGTACAACAACAACTTGTACTCTGGAGTAGGTCGCACACCCTTTCAACCCGCCACACAGTGTACATTGACGGTAGCAGAAAATATTACCAGAAAGAGACAGATTGTTGCAATGGAAACGATAAATAAAGTATGCTCCAAACATGGATTTCATACCCAAGATGAAGAACCATGTGATATTAAGGCTGGCCCCTGCTCTGCTTCTGCAAGCATGGAGACAAATATTGGGGATGAAGAAAGCTGGGCCAAAAGCTGTCTTACACAAATGTCAAAAGATGGAATGGAGGTAAACTATGTGACTACTGATGGTGATGGAAAGTCATTTGAGGCGGTGCGACAATTACATTCTGAGGGTCTCACTAAAACCGAACCTATACATCAGCTCGACACACGTCACCTTGGCGCAAACCACAGGAAATTTGTGAAGTCATCATCAAAGGTAACTGCAGTCATGCCAGGAAGAACTAAAGCATACCGGCTCTTTCTGCAAAACAGATTTGCTTTAGACCTTAGTCAGAGGTGCCAGGCTGAGCTTCAAAACATTATTCAGGGTTGTAGTGGAAACACCAATGTCTTAAAGTACACAAGGGACATGATTTCAGTCATAAAGCAGTGCTATTCTGGCAACCACAGTCTTTGTAAGACCAAATCTTTTGTTTGTAAGGGAAAATTTTGTGATAACTGGGTAAAAAATAGCACTTTTCTACCAAATTCTTTCAAAATTGATTTAAGTAGGGAAGAAAATGAAGAAACATTGATGGACTGCATACAGTACAGACTTGGGGATGATGCTGTGCTTCTTACCAAACTCAATTCAAATACACAAAAAGTAGAAGGCACCAATAGAGCTATCAAAATTTCCTTACCTAAAGACAGGACATTCCGATCGACCTTTGAAGCACGTGCTCACAGCGCAGTGCACCGAGTAAATAACGGCCCTGGGCACTCTTTGCGTAAACTCTGCTATGCAGCTGGCTGCCCTATTCCTTTTGGTAGCAGAGTGGAGAGGCAACTACAATATATGCAGTCACAGTCTGAAAAAATAAAGAAAGTACAAGGATCCATGGCGTACAAAATAGCCAGAAAAATTAGGAAGCAACGGCTGTACAGACTATACGAACAGCAGCGAGAAGAAAAGAATTACGTTAAAAATCAGTTGACAAGACGGCTAAATAGGGCCCGTAAGAAAAAAGCCGCCGAGCCAAAGCCAAGCACAAGCTATTCCGTGAGCGACCATGACATGTATGCACGCAAACCAGATTTGTCCAGGAAACGCAAGAAACCGACTTCAACCAAAGATGCAAGGGGGGTCAGGACCCAGACAAGCTCCTCTAACAGCACATTGACACCGCCCCATATTATAAGAGTGATTCTCAAGCACAAGGTGAGCTGCATTTATACACCTCTTATTATGGCATAAATGACTGACATCCAGCCTATTTCCTTCACTGTCTGTCTCTTGTAAGTGGTTGCCAATCCGCAAAGTACAAACAAGTCGCTGAACGCGAGCTAGGGTTCGATTCCCGTCCGGCCAAGTTACACTTTTAACAGGATAACCATCCCTATCAAGACTGCCAGTCCATTCCAAGCATTCCGACCTTAGATCGGAAGGTTTGGAGTGCTTGGCAATCGATTTTTGTACTCTTTCTAAGAATTTAGGATGAAAAGACATTGAACTTATCTTAAATTAAAGAATCGTCTGCAATTGAGATATGTACCGGAAGCAGTAGGTCCTAAAAGGTCAAAACAAGCAGTAACAGACGAGTCCATTTAGGTCTAAGGGAACTAATTCATTTTCCATAGGCGACCATTATAGCATTTTGGCTTATAGCTCAGTCCATGAGTAAGCAACAATGATCAGACCTACCTCAAATTGAAGAACAATCATTCATACATCCATATAAACAAATTTTAATATGGCATGATCCCTTTTCTCTATGACTTTTTACCCCATTTTTGAGATGACCCTCACCGGACAGCTATTTTTTCCGGTTTTTCCAAAAATTATACCCATTTTTAAAACTGGCTATTTCAGTAAAAAATTATTTAAATTCATTATTTTTCCGCTTGAAATATTAAAACAGTGTATAAATAGTCAGAAAAAATATTTATGTTGTCATCAGGTATTATTGTCCAATCACAGGTCACCTTGATCTATTCCTACTATCAACCGGAGTTTCCCTAAAGATTTGTGCCAGAAGGGGGGACAATGAATTAGTTCCCTTAGACCTTGTAGATCAGACGTCAGCGATTCCTGGTCATAAATATCTTACGTATTAAAAACTCGAAACAGTCAAAACAAATTGCATAAAGACGCCTTTTTGTCCGTCAATTCGATACATCCTTCCGCCAAAACTAAGGTGATACGTGTCATTGAGGAGAAGGGCGGTGTACAAGAACCATAACTCTGTGTGGCTTAATTTAAACAAATTCAATAATTTTTTGTTGTTGTTGTTGTTGTTGTTGTTATTGTTGTTCAGAGCTTATTAAAAATCTACAAGGGCAATCAAAGATAGATAGATCTCATGTACAAAACGCGCAGTAGATAAAAAAACACATTTACTGACAATTTATGTGATCCTCCTTCAATCATTTTCGTTCCCATTCCCTCGCAAGATTTTTCTCACCCCATTTCGCCTAAGCGTTCCATATTGATTTCGGCAAATCATTTAGCCACCAATATTTGACATAAGGCTTTTTGAAAACATTGTGTAAAAAGTGGAAATTGCTCGTAACGAGCAAATCAAGAAAGTTTTTCATTCACCATGAAATCCGAGTCTATAACGCCCACTCTCCGCTCTACTCATATTTAACTCTTCCTGTCGATTTCATGAAGTTCCGCACTTTACACCAGGTGGTCTAGCATTTAAGCTTCTTCGTGTATCCATACCAATGTCAAAACAAAGATCTTTATCAAAGACCGTTATGGTGTCAGGAGGAAGAAGGACGACAAAATACAGTACTGAAAACTACGGGTTCGATAGATTATGCAATCCCACTACTTGTTGTAAGCGTTCGCAGTATTTTCTGCTCATAGCGTTCCAGGTACATGCTGGCAAATATTTGACTTCGTTATCTTGTGCTTAACGTTTCTGAATTAAATTCTATTTTAAAATACTAAGACATAACTAAAACATTGTTAAAATGGTAATACCTTCTAAAACATCTTATACCAAATCGACGTAGGGACCCCCGGTGGCCCGAGCGGTTAAAGCGCATGACTCTTACCTCGGCGACCAGGGCTCGCTTCTCATCTGTACCGGTCATGGTGGTGTGTCCACGGGCAAGGCACTTTATCCTAGCATAGTATTGGTTTTTCAACCCAGGGATGATGAAAGGTCTAATCGTTGCGATATAACTGATAGATAAAATGTTTAGAACGGCGTTAAACACCACAAACAAATTGATGGATTAGTCACAGTCTATTAACATGAACCAGATCCATTGATTTATTCATTTTGTGTTGGGGGTGATGCGCGTGTGTGTGCGCGCGTGTTGATATTTCACTCTTCTACTACGTCTATATATTTTTTTTCTTTCATTCTTTATCATACACATGTTCAATCTATATACAACGTGTGACTGTTTTTTCTCGCCCCGTCTTACGGATATAAGTACGGGACATTTGAAAATATTCAATCTACAAAATAATTGAATTGGGACAGGTCGTGCCATCGGCAAAATTTACCCCATTTTCCCCTATATGCCGTGTTACTACAAGAATATTGGCTGTTCAATTTGAAATAAGTAAAGACGGTAAAACTCACGACGTAAACCCATTGACGTCTCAAGTTAATTACACGAGTTTATTGTGGTCGCGGTAATATAATGCTGAGAAGTAGATAATTGACTAATTGAACGGGGTTTTACGCCACTTTTAACAGTATTTAAGTCATACCGCGGCGGTTGGAGCACCTAACAATGGATTCCTGGTATTTGTCACACCAGTAATACCACTACATCCTTTCCTAGCCTCCAGCTGCTATCCCACTTAGGTTTATGATTATCTACCCATCGGTGAGAGACAAATGTCGGAAAGGATATGTGCCGCCGCCAGGGATCGAACTCATGACATCCCATGATTGAAGATTAGGAGTCTGATGCGCTACCGACTGCGCTATGACGGTGGTCTGAGAATTAAATAAAGAACAAGGAAAAACACATTGTCGTTCGGCGTGCGAACTGTCGTTACTACAGATGCATTCAAGCTATAATTACGACATTTTGCACACCTAACGGCGACTTTACGAATCATCTAAACGGGCTAGCTCGCAGTCGACTTTTCAACATGTAGATCATGTCGTATCTCATAATTCTAACGTTTTTGTCCAGGTGATACCTATTTTCTAGACAAAAAAATGAATTTCCAAAAGCTGAAACTTTGTCGCAATAAAATGCATTGAAAGTCGCCCTGATTTTTTTAGCATATTAGCTCATTTGTATACTTTGAATATTGTATCTAACAAGCGCCCTAAAGATTAGAGGACGGTGTCAATAAAAAGCGACAAACCAATTCTATTCTTCATTAAGGCCGGAAGTGAAGTTTCAATTGACAAATCTCTGGCTCCGCCTATTTATTCCGACAGGAAGTTCCGCTTTTATTTTCAATGGCGTTATTTTGCAAACTTTATGGCCAGTAGTATGTTACGAATAAGTAAAACGGTTGGTTGGTGACCTAAACATCGTTACTACAGCTTGAATAAGCTGTAGTTACGACTTTTAAGTCGCGAAACCAAAAAATAATGATTCGCCAAAATGGCGGCCAATGTTGGAGTTCAAACTAAACTTCCAGTCGAGATGAAAGATTTCATTGGTCGACTAATTTTTTGATTGATAGCCGCGATTAGTCAATTGTTTCAGACTATCTTAAATTGTGAAATTAATCCTTGCATTTTACGTTTCCTGTTGTCAACTGATATTCTCTATAATAAGTGTGGGAATAAACATGTGCAAATAAAATCGTTCTAATTACTTTCCGTAGCAAACTTCGAGATAAAATAAAAAAAGTCACTCTTGAATGTGAGAAAACTACTTTCCAAATATGGCATTGTTTCACTGTCGATTTAGAACTATTTTGCCTGCCAGTAATTGCTCTGAAAAAGTACAAGCAATGCTAGAGGGTTCGGGAAAATTTGGAAAACAGGGTGGCAAAAACAAATTAAAATGATAACGAAAGAAGAATACTGTCGATTGACAAAGAAAAGCAACGTGTCAACAGTTGGAATAAGATATTGTTAACACGTGTTGAATTCCCAACAACGATGTATAGGTTAGCCGAGGAGAAATTTCTTATAGATAACATATATAAAAAAAAACTTTAACATGTATCAGTAACAATACGCAGCATGCATTATTTCATATGAATATTCATTTTGTGGAGTATTCTGGTTTAATTTGATGAACATAGAAACTTTCGGTTTCCAAGCGTCACGTGGTTTTCTATGCCTTCTCGTCACACTTGTGTTCCAAAACTCAGGCACGTCGTGTTAAGCGACATAACAAGAAACATCAACGGTCAAAATCATATTTAAGAGGCCATAAAGTTTTAGAGCGAAAACTGTCGACGTCATCATGGCTAATTGACTAATCGATAGCCCCGCCTACTTACTCCGTAGGGTACGCCCATTGAATCCAAAAACGATTTAAAACGGTATTATTTTGGAAAAAAAATATGGCCAGTAGTATGTAAAAAAGTAGAAAAGTTGTAACTACAGCCTGAAATGGAACTAGACTATGACTCCCTTTAGTTTCCATCCACCTAACCCTTCATTGACGTTAATCTCCCCGAAAGATGCTTATATGGCAGTTTATCAAAGACTTCGCTCAGACTTTGCGCAATATACAGGCTAGTGATTCTCACACTATTCGACATTTCATGCGTAACTTTGCGGCGGCCGGCATCCCTCTGGTTTAGGTGGTAACGAATCGGCCTATTTGAAATAAATAGCCCTTATTATGTGTAAAGGAGATTTTGGTTATGTTATATAGCCCTTTCCGGGGGGGGGTCGTTTTTTTTTTTTCTTCTATTTTTTGACCTACCTAAATTCAAATGTTTTGCAGCCGACTATTGAAAGTTGATTTTATTAGAAAAAATAATCATTTTGTAGGGTAGATAAATGTGGGAAAAGAATAATTTGCTTGTCACAAGCAATTTTTTTCCCCAAAATGATTTCCCAAGTACAATTAGACAGGGGCTTAAAACCAGGGATTGAAAAGGAAAGGGATAACTAGGGGGTGGGGTTGTTTGTTTGGGAGTGGTTGAAATCATCATGCTCTAGTATTGTTTTAGTTTTATGTTATATGTTTCTGTTACAATCCTGTATGTTTTGGAATAATTACAGAATAAATATTTGAAAGTCTATGAAAAAATAAATATCTTCTGTAGTATGCTTAACCCATTGCCACTCAGTGACGATTTCAGACGCCCCCAAGTTAAAAAAAATGGAAAACATTGTGGAAAATGAAGAAATTGCTTGTTACAAGCAGTTTCTTTATTATCTACAATATTTTGTAAAAAAAATCCAAAATTTCATGAACTTTAAATTGTCGCCTGCAACTTCTTTCAGTATTGGCCAATCTAAAATTTATCCGTCTGGTAATGGGTTAGGACTATATCTCAGAATGTTTCAGGAATACTGGCACATTGGGTATATAAATGATACATTATATAATTGTGTTATAATCCGACCACTTTAAGTTTTATTGTATTGTTATTGTTCTTTTATCTTACAATTCTGAAGAGAAGTATATGTAAATGTGATTCGGCGCCCGATTTCTTCCGGAAGTGAACTCCTATGGGATGTACAGCTTACTTTCGACGGAAAATCTAAACCATTTCGCTTCGCATAACTGAAATTCGGTCGCATGCAAAATAATGAAAAACCAATGCGTCTTTTGTAGCGAAACATTGTTGTTGTTGTTTGTTGTTTTTATTGTTTGTTGTTGTTGTTGTTTTTCTTCTTCTTCTTTTCAGACGAGAGATCTTATTGAGAGGTCGTCACTTTTTGAAAATGTTAACCAGCCGCCTAAAACAGCTATTTAAGAAAGGATACTACAAGCGGTATTTATGTTAGTTAAAAGATGCGTTTTTAAAGATCTACTGAAATTTTTGAGATATTTAAGAATGGCAAATTAAAGTCCCCGGGTCTCTCGTAGGGACAAAATTTTGCACCAATAGGAATCCTGAAATTTTGTTGAAATTGTTAACAGAACCCTCTATAAATAATTTACTAAATGGGTCACAAGCCAGCTATGAAAAGCTTTGTCGATCTGAAAACATAAATATAGAAATTATTTTATGTTGCCAACATGTAATACATGGGAATTTTTGTCCCAACGGGAGCCGTAAAGCCTTAAAACAAGCATTCTTTAATCAGCTCAGTGGTGTCTTTTCTAACTTTATTGAAACTTAAAGAGGTTTCAGACGAAATTCAAACGTGCGTGAAAATGGCAAGAAATGCATTATTTAGTTTAGAAAACAATGTGAAAAAAGAGGTCTTTTTTGCTAAACGAACAATCCTGATTCCGAAAATTTCCCTCGCAAAGATTTTCACTATCATTTTTCTTGACAATGATTATATGGAAATGGTCTAACAGAAATACGAACGGGAATCTTTTCCGAAAATGGCGTTTCAAAATACAACACAGGTGACAAAATGCGGTACATGTATCTTTACTTTCCATTTATAAAGATTATCCATTTTCATATAATAGATCTTGTTTCAGAAATCACATGACATCAGAACTTTAAATTTTACATATCTTTTAGCCCTTGTCATGTTACACCCGGAATATTAACGGGGGTTTGTTGTTCTTGTTTGTTTTGGAGTTGTTGTTATTGTTGTTGTTGTTTGTAAGACTTGTGGACAAAGATCATCTTTCACATATACCCCTTGTCCCTTTCATGCCAAAGTTGATGGGATTTATTGTCAAAAAAATGTTGAGCCTCAACTATACATGTATAGCGCTTGCGGTGATTTTAATTATCAATTTTTAAAAGGTTTTTTATTGAGCTTGGAAATGGTTAAGAAAGAAAGAAAAGAGAGAGTGGTAGAAAGAAAGAGAGAAAGAAACAATTGAATTACCGTTTAATCTCCTTAAGTATGGCCAAAACACAGAGTTTGTAAACGGCCTTTCGGCGTTGGGTATACAACATGTCGTAAGTACATCTTTATTTATGTTGTACTTACGACATGTTGTACGACCAACGACGCTATTCTTTTACATTCTATTTAGCGTTCAGCAACAGGAACTGAGCCCTGTTATGTCTGTCAGTAGCACACGGTGCTCTCAATCTACGGGTCATGAGTACAGATCCCTGGTCGACCTACAGTATTTCCGATATTTGATAGAAGCCATAACATGCTTCATATGTATCTCATAACCTATGTCTGATGATCAGCTGTAAGAGGGCAGCCGTATGTTGTGGTTGTACTGAAGTGAGAATCTACAGGATTTTTTTGTTGTTTTTTTTTACGTGACCAGCCGACACGAATTAACTTAGAAACGCTCAAAATGTGGTTAAAACCACACAATCTATCAGATTTTAAGGATACGGTTTTAAAAATACCGTTTCATCTGATTCAAGAAAGACTGTTAGGGGGAAAATCTATAAATACATTTTACCTAATTTTGAGATTTACATAAAGTTTAAATTAAACCCTGTCATACTGAATAAAATCCTCTTCAGAATTACATTTAAAGATAAAAGGACTGAATACACTGGAATCACTATTTGTCGGTCAATATTCATTTCGTAAAATTATCTTTTGAATTACCCTGGCTCAAAAGGGACAAGCAGGTGGTGTAGACTAAGATAATACTTCACATTATGTGCGGGCTTATCTATGTCTACACCTCCTGCCAAAGCAGGAATATTCAGGGTTCAGCATTTTTGTCTTTTTTACCATCACCAACGTTATAAAAATAAAGATTTGTATATTATTTCCAGATTGACACAAAATGTCGTCATTAAACTGTAACGGGAAACTAGACCGCGAGAATACTAATTTGTCTCCGATAGTTTTTGTTTCCCAATGACGTCATCAAGAGACTTTGCCGAGACAAACCTATTACTGTTCCAATTTTATACATGGCACTTCTGAAGATGATATGTCACTGAGAATATTTTTACAGGGTTATTTCGTAGACGACACTACGTTCTTTAAAAAATAACAAATGGTGAACTTATTTCCACACAGTACCTCCCTTATTATCCCACTCAGGGAAAACCCTTTTGGAAAACATGTCGTAAATAAAGCTTTGTTTGGGTTGTATTTACGACACTAAGATCGCCGAATGAAAATACCTTTTTCTATCAAATGAAAGCCAATCGTTTTCATTTCATATCTTTATCTCGTTCCCGTATCTGTTTGAAATTTTCCATTTTGGTTACTGCGAAAGTAAGTTTACTTTAAAGTTCGCATACTCATACAGTGTGAAAATAAAAATATTCCCTTCATCTCTTAAATCATGTAAGGCATTAACACATTCAAATTTGGCTCCAATTCGGTACACATTTTGTAAATTAATCGGCGTGAGGAGGACTAAATGTCAATGTCAGATAAAATATGCTTCGTATATATTTCAAGGATAATTTTAATGCAACGATATTTTAAGAATTCACTGGTTTCATCGTATTTCAGCCACCAAAATCAATTTGCGTATCGCTGCGCTTCTATAATAAAACTAGAAATGTGTCACAGACAGCTTTAAGTGCTTTAAGCTGTGCCCGCTTTAAGTGCTTGTCGCGTGACCTTTAGTTGTGACCTTGAACTTGGAATATCCAAGAGAAATTTGAACACGACACTAGTACACACGGTAGAGATAACTCTATGTAAGAGATGAAGAGTTTTTTTTTTTTTTTTTTTTGGTTTCATGGAGGTATGAACCGTAAAAACTAATCACATTGTATGAATACCCGAAGCGGATTCATAAATTGTGTGGTTAGGTTTTTCGGTTCATACCTCCATGAAAACAAAAAATATTCTCATGGAGTAATGAATATTTTTTTTTCGACCAATCAAATCGCTCGTTTTTGATAGACGAAAGTAAAAATTATATTATATAACCGATTAACCTATTAAGTCATTTATTTAGACCGGAAATGAAATATGAAATCCGATATCTATATTAAGCATTCTGGTTGGTTTTGCGATTTCAAAAGTCATCTAGGTCCAAAAAAAATACTTGCTTTTGGTTTTATTACCTTTGCCTCATATTTTAAAACCAACGTCGTTTGATATAGCAGTCGAAACGCCGTGTCAGAGGTCAATGGGCGTGGCCAGCGATCCTTCAGCTGAGACTCAAGATTGTAAATGGATATTGCGGTTATGACCGCTCTTTGAAATTAGAAACTGTTTCAGTTAGAAAACTTGAACCTCATTTTTAAAGCATTACTTTTGTTTTGATTGAAGAATTTCGTTAAATTTAAAAATTAAAGTAAGTATCAATTGCATCTAAATTATCCAGTGTTTGAGAGGTATTTTCATTGAATAACTATACATAGAACTAATTTATGTGGAGGAGAGGAAAACGAATTGCGGTTGTTATTATTATCATTTGTTGTTGTTGTTGTTTATTTAATACTTTTATTGGGGGGGTCGAGATAGACGAAAATGTACGTTAATGTTTAAGGGTTTAATTTTACAAGGTTCGTCTGTCACTCGATGGCAAAGTTTCTCGGTTAAACACTCGCAGGTTTCCTAGACGTTTATGTCAAATCACGGGACCTTATAAATGCAGGTACATTGACAGCTCTGATGTGTAATATCCGATTAAAACTATTTCTTTTTCAATTGACTGATCGCTGGCTCCTCCCACTGACCTTCGACAGTAAGTTTTTACGTAGATATGAAACGGCGTTATTTTGTAAAACATTATCGTCAGTGATAGTGTAACAAAAACGAATTAGTTGCTTTGTGACCAAAACGCCGTTACTACATATTCAACAACAAGCTGTAGGTACGACGTTTTAATGCTGAACATCAATGTTAGAGTTCAAAGTTTACTTCAAATCTAAATAAATGCTTTGATTGGTCAATCGACTGTTTGAGTGACAGCGGCGATCCGCCAAGTGTTATTATATAACTGTTCATGAAATAGTATACCGAATTTTACTGAAGTAATCAAGTTTATAAGATTTGGGGTTAGTTTATAAAGACGGATGAATTATCATAGATTTAAAGGCTCCGTTAAAAACTTCTCAGATTTACGTGTAGAGTGATAAAGCTTATAAAATTCAAATGTTATACTGAAATATTTCAATATTTTAAACAGTGAACTATTCTTTCACTGAGGATAGTAAAATCCGCTTTCAGTCAACAACCTAACTCAAAATTTCTCGAATTAACTGTTTTGACGGTTGAAATACTGTTAACAGAGGCGTTAAATCCTTAAAAATCAAATTGCTTTGACGAAACATGCTCACTAGCCAATCATATACGTTTAGGTGATATGCTATCACTTATTTGGAGTTGGAATCAGAACGCTGAAACAAAGTAGACACCAAGAATGTTAACCCTTGTCTCGCTAAACCCGGAATATTCCGGTTTTGGTAGAAGATAAAACAAAAATCAGTCTGCACATAAGTGCAATCTGGTCTTAGTCTACATCTCCTGTTTTTCTTGTTCATGCCAGATTCGTTTATGAAATTATATTTCATAAGAAATAGTGGTGACTGAACAACAAGTACTACCAGTGCTTCCATCCCACTGATTTTAATGCCATTCCTAAATGGATTTATTCAGCATGTAGAAATCAAAGTACTGAAAGTATTGTATGCTATCAAAGCAAAGTTTTGTTAAATTGTCTTCTTTGTGAAAGGTTATCATAATAAATAAACGAGGTTAGAATAACCCAGTGGTTAACCCATTACAACAAGACAAAATCTTTCAATAATACAAATTGAACGAAGTTGTAGACAACAATTTCAAGTTGGTTGAATTTAGAAGAGATTTCCCTTGTTGGGTAGAAAACATAATAAAGACATAAAGACATTTCTTGTTAAAATCAATTTCGTCATTGTTCACGATGTTTTCCAGAGTTTGTTTCTTCAGATGCTTAAAATACGGAATCGAGTGGGAATTAGTTAAATAGAGTTTGCAAAACATAAGAACTACTTGTATGGCGTAGGCATTCAATGGATTTAGTGGTTAATCCTCCAATGGCAGTTTGCACTCATTGAACTTGAGAAGACCTCAAAATTTTGTCTGTTTACTTAAGCTATCAAAACTGACGCCACGCTAGCTAAAAAGGAAGGTTAAGGTTGGCTCATGAAGTTGGCTGGTGAAACTTCACTCGCATGACTCGCAAACCCTTTAAATTTGACAGGATAAAACCTGCACTCTACCGGGATGCAAGCTATTAACCTATTACCACATGACATTTTAGATGTGCTCAAACTGACAAATTTTGCAGACGACGTTTAATGGTCGGTGAAATTTCAAAAATCTTTTTTTTCCGAAGCGTTTATCTTGGGGGCGTAAATTGAGGGATTGTATTGGAATCGGTTAAACCGATAACATTTACTGGAGTGTATCATAAGCCGCTAACCTTCTCTAGGGTGACTCTTAGAATCGAGTAAACACAACTAAGGTTATTTCTTAACCGTTAAAACGCTACTGGATTAACCCCTTAAATCGGTTTTAACTAAAATTCGTCCCAAGTGAAATTCCAAGCGGCTGTTTTTCTAACAATGTTTCAAGTATTTCTTAGGTTGTGACCCAAAACCTTTATGCGCAGTAAATCTTGTATTAAACGGCGATAGAAGAGAATACCAAAATGTGGTCGCTTATAAGAATGATCGTTTAATAAACTTCATTGTGAAAGAAATGGTGGATTGTTTCGATTGTATAAAGAAATTATTACGGATGTCTCGCTTATTCCTATGCTATTAGGACTCATTAGAACAGTCATATTGAGGCAATTCTAATGAGTTTCAACAACGTAGGATTTTGTTACGAGCCCTTTTAAGAAAACTGCTTTAACTACTTATGAGATTTTGCTTTCTATAGATGGAGATTTCGATTACAATCGCTTAATTGAAGTGATATATTAAAGACGTGATCGCTCGAACAAGATCAAATGTACATAACGGTAGACCACTGATGCACTGGTTGCAAGTTTGGAAATGGTTCCCATACGGACTAATTCCGTTAGGTAGGGACCTGGATTTTCTACGATTGGTGTACGGGGGGGTTGCACAGTTCTACGATGCATAGTCGAAGATTTTGGTGTTAATGATATCGTTTCTTTAAATAAAACACATCCAATTCGATTTCTACAAAGCAGGTTAGATTCTAAGCTCTACCAAAATTTTGAGATGCTGTGCACTTCTTTTGTTTTCGTGGAGGTAAAAAAAGTAAAAACAAATCACCTTGTATCTGTAGGATACATGAAGCGTGTTTGGTTTTTTTTTGTGTGTTTTTTTTTATTTTTTTGTGTGTGTGTGTGTGTGTGTGTTTTTTTTTTGTTTTTTTTTTTTTGTTGTTGTTGTTGTTGTTGTTGTTTTGTTTTGTTTTGTTTTTCGTTTTATACCTCCATGAAAACAATTAATATTCTCTTCATTTCTTATAATTCATTTATATGGAGCGAATAAAAGCAAATATTTTTTGGTATCAAATTTTGGTACAATTTTTATGGAACAATTTCGTGCGGAAGCATACAAAATAGCTGTTTGCTAAAAATTTTGTTCGTGGAGGTGCCAATCAGTATGCTCGCTTTTGATACACGAAACTTAGAATTAAGTTATGAAATTAAGTTATAGAAATATGAATTTTTTCTAGAATTAAGTTATAAAATTAAGTTATAGAAATAAGAATTTTATTCTACGCGAAACTGATAAATATTCATAAAATTACCGCTTTTCTCTTCTTGTAAAAATCGTAAAAAATGACTCGTCAGACAATAATGGACCTCTCGGACATCTGCGAAACAATTATTTGAAAAGGAGATCGGTTCTAACACTGGGTCATGTTAAGCGCTGGTGATAATATCTAGGCCTTAGAGTAAAAACATAGTATGGGTCTATACAGTTGTATAGACCCATACTATGTTTTTGCTCTAAGCCATCGATATTTTTACGTTAAACGCCGTTTAACACTTCCCCATTTTTTAAAGAAATTTTAGACTTGTCCAATTTGAAAGAAGTTGCACACGACAATTGAATGTAAGTGCAATTTGAAAAGCAGCCGACCTACAGGATAGAAAACATTGTGGGAAAAGAAGAAATCGTTTGATAACAGCACTTTCTTCTGCTTTCACAATGTTTTCTATTGTATAAAATTGCAGGGGCGTAGAATTAAGGGATTGAACAGAAAAGGATCGAATATCGAAGTGTCGGGGCTTAGTGGGTGTGGTCAGAGAGTCAGTTGTTCCTATGTAACAATACGATGTAATCGCAATGTCTATAATTGAAAACAATAATTCACATCCAGTATTCAGATGGGATCTTTTCAATATCCGCTTTCTCCCCAAGACATTTTATACCGAGAATTACATAATTGAGTGATATATCTCCACCACGTTACTTTCGGCAAAATGCTTGAAAGAATTTCCAAACTGAGTCGTTGGTTTTGG
This sequence comes from Fragum fragum, assembly GCA_946902895.1. Classification (NCBI taxonomy): domain Eukaryota; kingdom Metazoa; phylum Mollusca; class Bivalvia; order Cardiida; family Cardiidae; genus Fragum; species Fragum fragum. Next base: position 21,430,736 of record OX336376.1, on the reverse strand, counting down.
ATAAGATTATATTCTGACAATATCAAAACCTGTAGGCTTTGTTGACGATCGACGGTTCAGTTATTGCAACTTTAGCCAAATCAAAGACCCAAAAGAAATTGCAACGCTAATATTTGGGATTTTTGTTTGATTGTTTGTTTTTCAAGTTTGGAGTTGTTGTTTTTTCGAGTTTCAGCACCCATAGATATATAAAGTATAATCAACTGATTGTTTTTTTATAGGAAACATCTCTCGCGAGTATGCGTTGTTAGGCGATGAAAAAAGAGTCTTTCTTCTGCAGAAAAACGCATTCGAGTGAGAGATTTTTCGTATAAATGATTAATCTTTTGATTATCCTATCACTTATATTCCGAACAGCTTTATTTTCATTCCTTTATTATTTCTTTCAATAACATGAAAATATTTTTCCCCGGCCCTCGGAATCGGTGCATTTATTTCTTCGAATATCGTTTCCGAAAAATTGTTTCTGCCATCTTGGAATGCTTTTAGAAATTGAACGGGGGTGCAAAAGGATTTTTAGATAGAAAACCCTTATCATGACACACTTCGAGAATTGTAGAATCAGGATCGAAAATAGTTTGGACGAGATAGATTGTATCTCAGGGCGACAATCTTATAGTCGATCTAAAGGCACTTGAATAATAGTCACAGTGATTAAAAATTCAAGACATCGACATGGAGAGAATATAAATCAAAGGACTGAAAGTCCTGAGAGCGGTTTTGCTGGTTTATCAGTAACCGCGCTCAATAATGCGAGCATATTTCATCAATATGACTGAGTAAATCGTACACCTAAGTAGGAGGAGCAGCTGGAGGCTCGATAAGAATGTAGTGATAGTATTGGTGTGTGAACTACCAGGAATCCATGGTTAGGAGCTCCAGCCGCCCCGATATAACTGAAATACTATTATAAGTTGCGTTAAAGCCTATTCAATAAATCATGACCCATTACTGTTTACCGAAATCGCTATTTTGAATTAATCGCAACGTTTACTTCTTAAGTGCGTGAAAATTTGTGGTTGTGTGGTAAAAGGTTAAATGATAAAAGGTAAAGAAATCAAAGCTAACATTCAATTCTTTTATCGTTGAGCATATTATTATCACAATTGAAGTAGTTACATGTCCGTTTCAAAGATTTAGTTGAATTCGAGAGGTAAGAGGTGTTTTATTCGATGGGGTTAACAGGCGCTTCAATCGGGTCTATAACAGGGTTGGAACGTGTTACATATACTGTGGATACGGGGTGTAAATTTGCCCAGCCCTGCCAGGTCATAACACCAGCAGACACTTTACATGTATTCGCTAACTCCACTAACCACTGGCCTAGATTCTATCTTGAAACGTGAGGAAATTATTCTCTCATTTAGACATCTCATTAGACAATTTACCATGGATATATTAAGTTTTCAATCATTTTCCTGGATATGCATGACTAGAAGGAGGCTGTTGGCATTCAGCAAGTAAGTTATTTTCTTCATCAGCGATGAAACAAGATGGAGGCGATCACATAGATTTTCACTTCACGTTTATGAGCATGCGTGGAAATGAGCGGAAATGTGTGAGAACTTGTTTCCGGTTGATCGATATGAAATACCGGTTTTTCCTAAAAAAAACGCTAAAATTTAGGCATCCTGTGACTCCTGACTTTCTCGTGCGAAACAAGATCATGCAGGTTAGATGTGTGTTTTTGTGTGTGTATGTTTGTTGTTGTTGTTGTTTTTGTTGTTGTTGTTGTTGTTTGTTGTTATTTTTTTGTTTGTTTGTTGTTGTTGTTTTATTATTTTAATACAATATCACCAGTTTTCGATCCCTTGCATACTTTTGCCGGTTGGGCAAAATAATGTAGTTGTTAATTAAAGAACGAAACGACTCTTTTGTTTATAAACTTATGAATATTCATTCGTTAAATTATTCATTTATCTATTTATTTTTTAACTTACCCTTTTGAGTTTAATTCTAGCCTCTAGGAGTTGATAGTTAAAGCAAATATCTGTAACTGCTATTTTCAAAACTAACTACTAATTTTTACCTGGGATTCCGTAAGCAATCTAAGGTCAAAGTTTTAAATATCTGTAACTGCTATTTTCAAAACTAACTACTAATTTTTTACCTGGGATTCCGTAAGCAATCTAAGGTCAAAGTTTTAGCGGTAAATTAAGACCCACGCAAACTTTAATCTAAAAACATACAGCGCAATTAATACAATCTTCTGCCGTATAAAAAGTAGATCGATTGGATTGCACAACTTCGAGTATCAACTAATACGTATTATTGGTAGTCGGCGCTTTACTCCGGATTTTTTTAGTATAAATGTTTTTAATCTATTGCCAGAACACAATTTTTTGTAGGCGGTTGATTTTCTGGAAAATTAAGAAACTGCTTGTAACAAGCTATTTCTTCAAAATCCTCAATGTTCCCAAAGGTTTTTTTCTTCTTTGTATCGTCAGAAATATATATAAACCCCAGGTCTTCTGATCTTTCAGCGATTTGATTTTGTCTTTTTTATCGGTCAATCTCGATGACTTTGCCATGAGATACCTTTATTTTAGATAAGAAATCTATGAATATTAGTTAGGCGCTTAATGGCCCCTTTGAAAAAAGTAGTTCCTGATTTGCGAAATGATAGTTGATACCCTCGCTAGTGATGATTTCGAAATTTGGGAAAGGGCTTGATTTCACCGCTAGGAATACGTATTATTAGTAGGGTATATTACAACAGAGTGTTTATCTAGTTGTTGTTATCATGTACGAGAATCGTGTTTAGGTATTTCTTACTGGATGAGACCAATGGTCGAAACTAATTAAAAAGAAAATAAAACACGATTCGAGATTACGGTAACAATAATTAGAAAATACACACTGTTGTAATATTCCTTTTGTTATATACCCTTTCAGATTGAACAATCAGAAAATCCGCTGAAAATACTGTTAATACAAACGGTATTGGCACTTTAACGGGAAAACGCAAACGTCAATACACATAAAAATAGTCCGTATTAAAAGTTACACGACGGATAAGGTTTGTTGTTGATGTTTGTTTGTTTGTTTTTGTTTGTTTGTTTGTTTGTATACGTCAAATTCTGGCTAGTTGAATCAGATAGCCAGAATTTTATTTTATGATAAAGCCTTTAAACATTTTTTCAAAGAAGAATAAAGCCGAAAGATATCAAACTTTTCAGCATATATTATTTGAAACTCTTTCATATGTCAATTTTATAAATTAGTAATCAGGGACATGTTTAAATGCATTACTAGATGACAAAATCTAAGACTGGTCTAAATTCAACGGAGTTGCAGAAGACATTTCAAAGTCTGCTATAATTGAAAATAAAAAAAGAGCCAATAAGTTAGAAAACTCTGTGAGAAAAGAAAAGATTGCTTGTTCGAAATAAATTCTCATTTTCTCTCAAAGTTTTTAAAGCTATATTTCTTCAGGGCTCCAAAAGGTGCGATTTCATAGTTTTGTGTTAATAAAAATATTTTCAAAATGTCAAAGACAATGTACCCTCTTTTTCAAATGTATTAACTATCAGAAATTGGTTGTGTTTATCTGGCAAATAACTAATTCACTTGTTTCACCCTCTTTTTTTTTATGTAGACCATACATTCCAAGTTTTAAAGGAAATTTTTCACGAATACAAGAGAAAGCATATAACTCCGTTGTTGTTGTTATTGTTTTTGTGGGTGGTGGTGGTGGTTGATGGTGGTGTAGTTATTCACAGGCCTAAGCTAATTTGCATATTTTTACACTGGTGTTATATAACTCGTGAAATATTGAAATATCCAAACTTCCGTGCATAGGTCAAATTATAATGTCTTATATTGGTGTATTTATGTGTTTTTGTTGGGCGAATTTAAAATTGATTCAAAGAGATAATTCATTCTGATCATTATCAGCATTCAAAATGACATGAAATAACAATTAACAATGAATTCGATTGGTTATTTAGCTTATTTTGTTTCTTCTTACCAAAGTAATAATTGCACTTCTTGTACAAGCTTCTTAATCTACTGTACAGATATAGGGTATTATATGAGTTTTAATTGATCAAGACTTTTAATGGACTGGTCATTCTAGAAAAAAGTTTTAAAGAACGAGGCTTTGTCAAGACGGAATTTCATTTGTACAATATAGGAGTTACAAAAAAGAATAAGAAAGATATATCTATTTTATACCATGAAATTCAGTTTAGTTTACATACAGTGACGCCATCAGAAAAGTCATAATCCACTAGTGAAGTGATCAAACATTATCTACGAGAGTTATAGTACAAAATATTCCAATACCATTCGGTTATTTTGTACTTCGATTCAGAATAAAATAATTGACGGATCGCCGCTTTATATCAAAAAAGAAAATCGTCGATGTTCTACGAATACCTCGTAACTACAGCTCTGAAGAAGCTGTAGTTACGAGGTTTTCGTAGAACAACGTCGAAATACTGATCAATCAAGACGTTCATTGAGACTGGAAGAGAACTCTCAAATCCAATATTTGTTTTAAAGCATGTTACTTGTTTGGCGACTTATTCAAGCAGTAGTTACGAATTGTAGGTCTCAAATCAGCTTTTCTAGGTTTAAGGAATTTCTCGGAAGAACTTTTGTGATTCCCTTTGCGTCGATGACCTTGACTTTTGAACTTTTTTCAAATAACTTCATCCAAAATCTTAACCTTGTTCATAATTTCTGATTGCTTTTACCTAGGATCAAACCCCGTCGGATACACACTTATCAGGTTAGAGGCTTGATACTAAGTATCTTCACCCTTCGACCTTTGCATTATTGACCTAATTTTAAGTACATTAAACTTCTTTTGTTCAGCCTCTTCTCACCTACGACCTTCAAGTTTTATGTATGCACTCATCAGTTATCAACTTCTTGTTAAGGTTGTAATGACCTTGAAATTTGATATTCACATGAAAAACTCAACTACCCTATGGTTGTAAATTCCACTTGGCATTAAGTACAGTGACCGTTTGACCTTGATTCTGACCCTTTACCTATTTAATAATTATAGTCTGAATTTACCATTTTAAATTTCATATGCCTTAATCCTTTCTTTTTTTTTTTTTTTTTTTTTTTAATTTTAGGCTGGTTCATATTCATAGAGGTTACGGACGAAAATTTGGTTCAATTTGAAATGAAACCATCCTATGAGGAAGAAAATATTATGGGAAAAGTAGAAATTGCATGTTTCAAGCAATTTCTTCCTTTTCCACAATGTTTTCTCAAGTATAAAATCATAGTGACGTGAAATCCAGGGTTTGTACAGGAAAGGCTTAAACCTTAATTGGTTATAATTCCTATGCACCTCTAACAGGTCGCGTGCTTCACTTCGAATTGAGTACAGTGACATTGATCTATGACCTACTTAACTGAAATTCTGTCCATCTATTTTACCGTTACCGGATATCTAATATGATCATATTCACTGTAGAATTTCATCAGGTTGTAAGCTGCTTTTGAACTGACCTACTTAAAAGAGGCTGCTTTTCGATAAATCTCAATTTTTGACAAATTTCATGAGTGTATCTCACCACATACTTACTTTTTAAGACGAGTGCCTCATAGTGTCTCCCTAAGCTTCTTTTGTGACAGGGAGGGATCAGGGCAACCTATGTTGTCAACATAAAAATCTTTTCAGTGTAACCAAGTTTGCTATCCTCGAACTTCCTGTCAAAGATCGGTTAATGGTGTCACCGACCCATCATTTAACGGTAAAATATCTAACTTTTAGGAATAATCACTTTCATATATATATAATGAAGATTCGCTGTCGTAATAGAAAATAGTCTATCAATGGCTACGCTCTGAATTAGTAAAAATAATTTATAAATGTATATCCGGTATAAATCCCTAGCGTCAAGATTAGTTTGTAAGAGATAACCTCTTCTTTCTTAGTCTTTGTAATTTTTGTAACGAAACTGATATTGAAGATGAATTCCACTTTGTTTACGTCTGTCAGTGTTTTATGAACTTTAAAAAGCTAAATTTATCCAAATTATTACACCCTATCAGCTTTAAAAAATATCAGTCTTTTAGGTTTAACAGATACGACGAGGGCTTATCAATCTTTGTACATTTATCAATCTTTGTACATTTATCAAAGGAGATATATACATCAATGTTTTAAAAGTTGTAGTTCATTGGGGTTTTATTACTTCTATTTCTGCATTAATCTTAGTCCTAACTCCTTGTGTACTCAAGAACTCTGTGTCGTCAGATTGTGCCAATGTTTACAGAATTATATGCTAACATTCAGAAGTGTGAGCTCTGAAGTTTGAAGTGTGAAGTCGGAAGTATGAAGTTGGAACTGAGAAGTTGGAAGTATGAAGTTGGAAGTTTGAAGTGTGAAGTTGGAAGTGTGAAGTTGGAAGTTTGAAGGTTGAAATGTGAAGTATGAAGTATGAAGTTGGAAGTATGAAGTGTGAAGTTGGAAGTTTGAAGTCGGAAGTATAAAGTGTGAAGTTTGAAGTGTGAAGTTGGAAGTGTGAAGTTGGAAGCGAGAAGTGTGAAGTTGGAAGTGTGAAGTTGGAAGTGTGAAGTTGGAAGTGTGAAATGTGAACTCGGAAGTTTGAAGTTGGAAGTATGAAGTTCGAAGTGTGAAGTATGAAGTTGGAAGTATGAAGTGTGAAGTTGGAAGTGTGAAGATTGAATGATGTCAACACCGGTCTTTCGTAGTTTTCGATCTTTCTTTTCTGTTGATATTTCAAAATTATGATAACGTAACAGATAAGTGTCTAATGGTATCTATCTTTTTCAAAATATGCACGGATTAGCTTTATATAGTGAGATCTGTTTGTAAAACAATCCCCCCGCCAGACTAATACAGGAAGTGGTGCGGTAAATTACGATTACAAAATAATGCAATGAACTTCTATTTAGTATTTTTTGGGAGTGGTTAAGATATACATAATATTTAAGAAAGGTAACATAAAAAGTACAACATTGCGCATTTACAAATTGCCACAAAATACTGCTTTTTTACGCCTCTCAAGAAAAACAATCGGGAAAACATTAAAAAATGATGAAATTGCTTGCAATAAACAATCTCTACATTTTCCAGAATGTTTATACCCAGAAATTTGAAAAAAATCTAAAATATTATAAACTTTAATTCGTCGTCTGCAATTACTTTCAATATGGACCAGTCTAAAATTTTGCCGTTTGGTAATGGGTCAATGTCGACACTAAGTATCAGTTTGTAAAGATGTAACACACAAATCACCACTGTTAGTCCTAAAATATGATTGTGGTGGCGTAATTTGAGTATGGTAGGTCAATTCTATGTCACATCATCATCCTGACAAGCTTTGGTAAGTGTTTCCCATATACAGCATAGTTCAAGGTCACCAATGACCTTCAACTGAAATGGATTCATCTGACAATCGATAGGGATCAAATACAACCCGAATTAAATGTCTGCAAACTTTTATAACCCCAGTATTATTTAGTATAAAATTATCACCTAGACAAGGTTTGGTCTACCAAATGTCTACTTAAATATCACTCTGTAACCTTGATATTCATTGGATTGATATGAAAGTCAAAGGGACTCTTTCAAAGAAAAAAATAGATATCTGCCCTATTTTGACCACAAGTCAATTATTTGTCAAGTTATCTGCTGGACAAGGTTTGGTCTACAAAAGGTCAATATAACAGAGTTAAAGGTCGCCCTGTGATCTTTACCTTCAACGTATTTATTTTAAGATCAGGAGGGATCATAAAAGACCCAAGACGAATGTCTGTGGAACGCCACAGCTGTCTGATGCTATGAGTGATAATGTGGACATTCCTACTATTTGTCTTACTATGAATAAAGGAACTGTTATCATACTCAAATAGGTTGCTGACTTATCCATACTGTGCATAAACATATCTACCTATGCTGTTGTTCTGCCAAAAGGTGGTGCTGTCTTGCCGAAATATGCCGTACAATGTCCAAGTGTAGTGTATTGGTGTCCAAATGTGGCATTGGCTTGTTTAAATAATGTCTTGTTATATCAAAAGGTTGTGTAATTTGGTCGACATGTGGCGCTGAATTATTAAAGCGTTTATTTGTTATGTCAAAAAGGTATGCTATCATGTTCAAATGTGGCGTTGACTTGTTAAAAAATAGTCTTATTATGTGTACAGTCATGTCATCATGTCCAAATACCTTGTTGACTTGTCAAAATGTTGTCTATTCGTGTCAAAAAGCAGTTCCAGTGTGTCTATTTGTATGTGGTCTTACGGAAACACACTCTAATTACGTCAAAAAGTAGTGCTTGCATGTTTATATGTAATGTTGATTTGTGCAACCATTGAATCTCTATGTCCAAAAATATGCTACCATCTTCAAATATGGTGTTACGGTGTCAAAACTTCGCAAAGTTATATTAAAGAGCAGTGTGGCTTTGTCCAAATGTCGTATTGACTTGACTAAACCTTACATTATCATGTCAGAAGGTAAAGTGGTTATGGCCGTATGCGGCGTTGACTTGTGTAAACATTGGCCTAATTTGACGTACGGTAGTTTGGTTTTGTCCATGTTTGATATTGGCCATACAAAACAGTGCCGTATTAAGTCAAAGAGTTATATTACCATGTTCAAAATCAAAGTTGATATGTCTTTAGATAGAGTTATTATTTGAAATTAGTGGTGTTATCATGTCTGAACACGGTGATGACTTGTGAAAAGTATTGTATTTGTTTGTAAAAAGGCAGTTACATCATGTTCCCTGGTATGTTAACTTGTTCAAATACTATCATATAATGTATCATAAAACAATCTTTTGGCATGATAAGGCGGCGTTTAGACAGATCAACATAATAATTGGACAAAGCAAAACCACTTTTTGATATTATAAGATTATATGTAGACAAGTCAACATTGCATAAGAACATAATATCGGTACTTTAGAACATGTTAAGGCAGTGTTTCAGCAAGTCAAGACGGTATGTAAACGTGATAAGACTATATTTTCACATAATAGGAATAAGGTGTGACATGTCAAGATTTTATTTAAAATTTGTAAATCCTCTTTTTACATAATAAGGTAATGTTATGGCAATGAAATGCCTCGTTTGGACATGAAAATTCTTCCTTTTGACATGTCATGACATTGTTTAGACATCGCATCCAGGCTAACAAAACTGTTTCTTGACAAAACAAGACAATATGTAGATAAGTCAACATGAAATATGAAAACTATAACAATACTTTTTGACATAATAAGACGTTATTGGATCAAATTCCAACATTTTTCAACAAAATCACATTTTCTTTTGACACAATGTTGGAATCAGTCGACAAGTCGACCTCAAATCTAAACAGGATAACGTTACATTTGAACATAATAAGACAATTCCTAGACATTTCAACACTGCTTCTCATATAATAAGACTATCTTTAAATGAATCAGATTGATATTTAGACATGGTAACTCTACTGTTTTATATAATAACATGATGTATAGACAACCAGCTTCAAATATTTACAAAATAAAACCTCTTTTATGCATGATAAGACCGAATTGAAACAAGGCGACGCCTACGTCGGAAATAATAACACACCTATTGGACATGATAAGGTTAAAAAGCGTTTTGATATGTCAACGCCAAACTTAGAAATATCAATTATACTTGTTGACATGATGAGACATGGATAAGATAACTCAGTTCCACATTAAGACATAATATTACTACTTTTTGACTTAACAAGACAACAACTAGACAAGTCAACACCACATATGAACAGAAAAACGATGCTTTGTGACAAAATAACATGGTGCTTACACAAGTCAACACCACATTTTAATTCAATAACGCTACGTTTTAACAAAATAACACGCTGTTTAGACAAGTCAACACCATAAGTGGACATGATGACGCTGTATTTTGACAAAGTACGGTAGAAGGTGGACATGTCCACATTATTGCTCATAACATCAGACAGCTGTGGCGTTCCATAAATGTCTATGCCAAAATCAAGTGAATGTAGGTCTATTTAGTGTCTAGTTTTCATCCGGAAATGATTTGGTCCTCCGAAGGTCAATATAATGAAATTATAAAACTAGAATACTGGTTGTTTTCGTATTAGATCGATAAATTTTTCATTTCGTGAATAACAAAAGCTTTATTTTTACTGATGACCTCCGAAAATATATGAAAATATTGATTTTGTTAATCACTAAATGAAAGATAAATTAGCCTTACTTGTCCTCTACAGATCCGACTTTTGTACATTACAAAATCGTTATAAGCGGACATCACTGTGAGTCAAATCATGTTTTTTAGCAAAGAACTCACTGACCAAAACACATAGAGGTTATTTATTTATTTCAGTATAACATTGATTAATAGTACACTGAGAGAACGACGAAAGCTTTAGTTTCACAAATAGCGTAGCCAATAATGTTCATATACAGAGTGATAAGGGGGTAAAGTAAAGCATAAATACCGGTAATGAAGCAAAAGGGAAATAAGCGTTAACAGTATTCAAATTTCCGAATTCTCATCTTCAAACCAACTTGATTTATGGTGTTAAGTGCTAAAACTAAAAGATGGTTTCCTCGATATTGTTTCTTATATTGGATTATTTGGACAACATATCGCGTGTTCTACAACAATTCTGAATTAATAGAAATTTGTCATGTCGGAAATCCACAACAAAATTTGGTGAATTTCTCTGGTAAAGCTAGATCAAGCTAACCCTTTCAAATATCGAGGGACTGATGGTCCTGAAATCTAAACCTACACAAAGTGACTGATCTCAGCTGTCAAACTAAAAAGCAATCGTCCAATCAAATTAATCATTTAAATCGGGAGTGAAATTTGAATCCAAATTTGCCCTACATTTATGTGAAATACTTTTGTTGGTTTGGCATTTTAAGCTATAGTTGCGACTTAAGGTCGCCAACCAACTATTTTACTTTTATGACGTGTTACTGGCCATAAATTTTGCAAACTAACGCCTTTGATATCTGGATGGAACCTCCAACCGGGGTCTGTGCGCGGGGTCAGCGATCCTTCAAGTGTTTGTTAAGCCATAAAAAGCTTGCATGGATCAACAATTAAATACAAGACATTCAACGCGATGTTTTCGGGGGCTTCTTTCTAATCCGGTTCTGTTGTTGTTGTTGTTTTCTCCCGTAGCAAGTCCCTGTCCACCACAGATGAATCCAAAAAATTGAAATATTTTGCAACGGCTGCGGTCATAGCGCAGTCGCACTCTAAATTTCGAGGTCCAGGGTTCGATCCCCGGCCGTGGCAAATATTTCTCCCACCAATGTGTGCGAAATTGTAAACCTAAGTGGAATGAGATGCTGGAGACACGGAAAGGATGAAGTGGTAGAACTGGTGTGAGATCTACCAGAAATCCTTGGATATGTGCTCAAACCGCCCCTATATGAATGATATGACGAAGTTAAAAGTTCGCTTCCGGTCTAAATAGATGAAATGCTGTGTCTGAATGGCCCTCAAAAATCGTGTAGAACGACCTTTAAAATTACGATGGATGACCCTGAAACTTGTGTTTGATGACCCTCAAAATTTTTGTTCGAAGACCCTCAAGGGCCGGAAAAAAGTTCGATCCTAATTTGGGGTAAAATGGCAGATTTCGCTGTAGTTGCGGATTTGGGTTTGGACCTAGCTCCGCCCCTATGGAACCGATTATCCTCAAAAAGCATGTTGGATGACCCTCAAAAGTTGTGTTCGATAACCATGAAAATTGTACAGGATGACCCTAAAACGTTGAGTTTCATGACCCTAAATATTGCTTTGGATGGACCTTAAGAATTGTGTTGAGTGATCCCCGATAATTGTGTTAAAACGGATCGATTTCTCACTTTTTACTAATTGCTTTTATATTTCGAGGGCCTCGGTTAACCGTGAATTTCTGGCTTCAAGACAATAACATGCTTTACAATGCTTCAATTGATGGAATGCTTGCCATGTCCTCTCCTCTCTGTCAGGAAGTTCCACTTCGAATTTAAGATCACTTGTGCAACACTTGTCAATTTTTTCCGCCTAACGATTATTTCTAGCTAACATTTGTTGCGGAATAACATGTCACAAACTTGTGCACACATTTTCAGGGTACCTTTCCAGGCTAGTTTTTAGGGTCAAGGTTATTTGCCCTTGACTAGTATTCGCTTCTTTCAGTTAAAACGGGTAAATGTGCTTTACCTCTTTTTTCGACCTTTATCCCTGAAAATTCTGTTAAATTAAAATACTTGTTGTAATCAAGACACGCAGGATGATGTGATCTACACGGGTTTTCGTAAAAACACAATGAAATAATGAAAGATGTTTATAAACAAATTGATTGAATTTAGGAAGAATTATGTCTGAATATCAAAAATATCGACCAATGATTTTTTTTTATATTAAAATATTTTTAGATTTTACCCTAATCTTTTCACATGCAAAAAAGGCCAGGGTACCTTTTCAGTAAAATGCTTTAAAACCGTCGTCGTGTAAGACGATGATTCTGTTCGTTTCTTGGATACCGCTAAATTTGTAAATAAGAGATACATTATCTAATTGCATTATAATCCGACCCACTTTATGTTTATTGCTCTTTTATCTGGAAGTATTTCTAAATGTAATCCGGTGCCCAATTTCCTCCTAGATCGACTCCTTTGGGATATCGTAGCTTCTTTAGATGGAAAATGCTATTAAACTGCTTTGGGGCAACGAACAAAGAAACAGTAAAATGTATACTTTTAACGTACCCTTTTCAATATTCAACACCCATAACAAGATTGTTTGTGGTTTAACTACTCTTTCAACGGTATTTCATTTACTTCGCGATGCACCTAACTAGGATATCCAGTACAACGACATTATAACATGACCTACGACATAGGATCGAAAAAGAATATTTTTTATGTTACTCGGGTTGTGTTAACGTAGTGTAATTATTATGCAAGTAAATTCAAAGCATATGCTTACGCCTTTCGTTGTCACCAAAATGACGTCATGACGCTAGTAAGTACGTCATTTTAAGAACAGCGTTTTACGTTTCGCTAAATATCTTGAATCGAGTAACTCTTTATATCTTAAGTGATTTATTGCAAAAGCTAAGGTCTTATCTTAGTACAATATCAAATTTATGTCCATCCAATCCCGAATTTATTAAACTAGTCATCAATAGCAGATTAAAAAACACATTCTATTGTTTTTATCTGTTTATAGATGAATCGTTCAATAAGTGCGGTATTCTATGACAACTCACTCAGTCCACTGGGGCATGTCAAATGACGCAGGTCGCGATGACTTGTCAATAGCCGGAAAAATATTGCCCGAGCCGTGATTCGAACCCATAACCTAATGATTGAGAGCAAAGGGTGAAACCCAATGAACTATAAACTTCAACATGGCCACCAATTCATCTCCTTAATAGCCAAAAGCTTTGAAGATGGACTTCAGATAATGCAGAAAGGGCATCGAGTTAGCCCAACAAACACATGTTGTTATGTTTTATCGTTTATTTAGCAAATTATGAGATGGATTTCTAAAACCGAGGTATGCTATAAGATGGGGTAATACTTTTACATCACCAAACCCCCTGGTTCTAGGTTATCCAGTGGACTTGCAATTACTTTCGAAGTGAGTACGCACACGTGTGTTTCAAAACAAATGGCATATAAACGACTACAAGTGTACTGCCATACACATTTATCAATCTGTACATGTTTTATTTACTATTCTATGATCTATTTTTAGTGGTTCTCAAGAACAGTTTTAAATAACTATGTTTTTTATATATACGTATGCGATGCAGAAGTGGACTCAAAGTATGCTCTGAAGAAGCTTTTAAGAAGCGCAGACGTCATAACCCTTTCTAGCGCCCCCCACACACACACCACGCATTGTGTGCGGTAAGGAGGGGTTGAAATCAGAGTTAGTGATGTCTTTACATGAATAACACACTATCCTTAAAAAATCAAAGCGCTGAAAGCGCTGAAAGCGCTGAAAGCCTTTGATTTGTATACAGGAGATATATGATCTGGATAGAAAAAAAATTATGGTCGGAATATCGGAGGTGCCACTTTGTACCGAAATCTGCTGTCGATTATGCGCATATCTGCCAATTTGTGCGTAGGGGACACAACCTGCCCGCAATAATTTTCATCCCGTTGAGGTATTGTAACGATATATTTACATGTATATCGTTACAAATTTTTCACCCGATCAAAATGCTTTGAAGGGATCTGATAAAGGCCACCAAAGGATCCTTCCTGTGAATTTTGGTTGAGTTTGGTTGAATAATGTTCAGTACTTTCTGAGAAGAAGATTTTTGAAGTAAAAGTCGACGGACGGACGACGGACACGTCATCATGTTAAAAGGTCGTTGGCTTTCAGCCAGTGGAGCTAGCGAGAGAGAGCTAGAGAGTGAGAGATTGGTAGCCAGGTTCGAACTAGGAGTCTTTTGCATGCGATGTGAATATTCTACCACACAGACCAATTTCGTTATGTAAATATGCACTTTATAATCTCCAGATATAGAGAGCCAGAGAAGGCGGGTGGTCTTTTACCAGGTTAACATGATTATGTACACCTCTCAAAAGCGGTATGTAGACGTTGCATCCTTTGGGTAGATTCGGAGGTAAAAATATATAGACACAAAGTCCGAGCACGACTAAACTGTTTTCAGACAGTGCGAATATGATCCTATGAATGACCAATTAATTTGTTAAACAAAACACTCCAATCGTGCGTAAAATCTACAGCTTCGCTTTATAGCTGTAACGATACAGAAAGTGACGAATACGAATACAGATCACGAAACAGGGTCATGAATATGAATATTTATTTATGAATACAACTTTTTTTCTAGGAACAAACATATTTATTTACATATTTCTTTTGAAACAAAGAAGGAAACAAACTTATGCCTATCTGTGATCCTATTGATACAAACAGCTGTTACATAGTTATCTATTTCATAATACTGCAGTTACGATCAAAGATGTAAGACTATTTCAAGTCAAGATCCGTAATTGTTTGATCAATTCAAAGTATTCGACACCTTGTAATGGCTTTCACATATTTGAACTTTAAATTTGTACATTTTAAATTATATTGTAAATTTCTTTTGTTTATAGTACCAGAAATTCATCAATTATAATAAAAAGACGAAATATTTAAATTTTAGCCAACATTTAAGGTATATTGGACATGCATCCATAGTTTACCTTTTAATTTTTGAAAGGGAGGTAATTTATACGTTGCATAATTGAAGTCACTGGTCTTTGCTCGGAGAGATTATGTCATTTAAATTCTTGAGAATCTGCACTTAATTGTCAATAAGATAGAAAAATAAGGTCATAAATACTAGAATTTGAATTGAAAATCTTGATTTAAAAGGTCTAGTAGATCTAAGACTTTGACTTAAAAAAGATAATTTATAATTGTTAGTTTTAACAGACGTCTGACTGACGGTCAAAGTCATGCGTCGATTGTCCTTTTTATTAGAAATTAATCTATCATTCACTACCCAAAAATGCCACTTGTAGGCAACTAGTCACCAGTGAAATAGAAATTTGTTGATTTTGTATTCAGTTGTATCAAAGGCGCCCTCTGATAATCCACTACGGGAGCCGCGGTGGCTTTAAAGATTTGCGTCTTTCTTCATAAATTTGATGAAACTGCCGTTATAGCTTAAATTGTGTATGTTGGATAGATATGAACTCTTAGATGTTTTTTGCACTTGGCATCCCGCCAAATTCAGAACACTCACGCGAAATTACTGTACATCGAGCCGACAGCTTTCAATGAGTCATATTTCGCCTTCGTCCTTCTCGCCTCAATCGGGCGTATTAATTTACACTCGCGGTCATGTACTTCGCCCGGATCCGATCTACTTTGCATGTGGCAGAAGATCACATTGACTGCGATAGATGTTTTTACATAATGTTTTCACATTAAACTCTGCATGGGTTTGAATTTTTAGCATTGTAACCTTAGCCTCAGATTGCTGACGCAATCTCAAGCTAAAAACTATCAAGTTCTGGGAGAGAGGACGGTAGAATCTCTTTCTGATGAAACGAGCGAATGATGAGAGATAATATATATATCTGCGCATTTAAACTTGGTTTTATAAAATGTTACAGAAGTTCGTGCATACATTAGATATACAGTTTTGTTCGACCTATAAACTTTCGAAATATATGATGGTAACGAATTCAATATTTGAAATGCAGCCTAACCAATGGTAGGGTAAAGTGGAGCATTACGTCCAAGCAGTAAAAAACGTTTTGTGCATAATATCATTATTGTCCTTGTAGATGTTTGTCAAAATGCTGACAGAACAAAATTTTGCTTTTAAATCTAAGAAATTGTGTAGTTCGTCATTATTTGATTATTTTCAGGCATTTTGATATAGTTCTGAGTATCGGAGCAGCGTTCATTCGTCGAGATGACAAAACCGGCTAAAATCAGATTTTTGATATATTCTAAATAAAACTTATTCGATGTCGCCAAGGCTACTTGTGCAGGTCAGTGCTGAGTATGCGGCTTAAATTCCTCATCTTGAGTTCTTATCTTGAAGCCATATCTTCCCTCCGAGATAAGAAAAACAGTTTAAACAATCTATCATTTATTTGGTAATTAAAGCAAACAAGAGCCTTCGCAATATCAATATGTAAAAGGAGAATATGTGTGAACTTGTCTGAAAAGATTATTTAGTGTTTTTGTCATCGATTCAAATTATTTTCATTGTGAGATCGGGACGAATGCACCCGATTCTTCATCGGACATGTTCGCCAATCTTCGACGTTGACTGTTGTATGCACAAGTGCTGATGACTAAACTTGACGGACGATTTCGTTAATTTCCGTTACCGAGCGGGTTATATACCTGACGTCAACATGTAAACAAACTTAAATTATGGCTCTCAAAAAAAAGTGTCGGATGTCCCCAAAACACCTTTTGTAAAATAGAAAATGAAGTCCTTTTCACAATATAGTATTAAAACTTAAAAAAACAGCATGTCTACAATTTTGCGTCATTCTCTGGTAATGTGATTGTCTGCCGTCCTTTCAAATTGATTATCGCGTGCTTAACCCTTTCCTGTTTTTCCAAATTAAAAGAAGTTGCAGACGACAATGAAAAGAAAGTGCAATTTGAAAAGTAATCAATCTGTAGGTTAGAATATATTGTGGGAAATTAGTCATATAACACCCCATCAAAAATTGTAGAAATGGAAGAAATTTTAGCCTTTTTGGTCTTTGCCAGTTCTGTTTGACAACCCTTCAACCATTTCCCGCACAATCCCTTGTTTTACGCCCCTATGACTTTATACTTAAAAAATATTGTAGGAAAAGAAGAAATTGCTTGTAATAAGCAACTTAGGAAAAGAAAAGATTGCTTGTAACAAGCATATGCTTCTTTTTCTACAATATTTTCTACCTTACTGGATGGTTATTATTATTTTTTTTTTTTTTTTTTTTTTTCAAATTAAATCCACTTTAAATGTTCGTCTGCAGAACCTTTGAAATTGGACAGGTCTAGAATTTTGAAAAACGGGAAATGGTTAACCATGACATAAAAATAAAACAATGGACATTTTAAACAAAATATAAACAATATTGTACTTTTAGCTCGGAGAAAACACGATGTTTTGCTATGGCCAGGTCGCCGCCTGCGTCTGTGGAAACGTCGTCGTCCGAAAACCTCGACATTTGGTAATACCTCTGGTATTACTGACCACATTCACTTGAAACTCGGAATATATGTTAACTACCAAAGGGGCAATCTATACCTTTAAGGGGGATAACTCCAAATGCGTTCTTAAACAAATAACACCCCTTTTTCGACTTAGGAAGTTAACTCTCTTCCAAGTACTTGAACACGAGCGTTGGAATCTGTGTGGGGTGCTCTCGTTCCCTTTTACTACGTTCAATGTGGTAGTCAGAGAAGTCTTAAGTTAACAGACACAATTTTGAGTTCGTTTCAAAGTTCAACGAGTGCAAACTACCACTGGTGGCTTAACCACTAAATCCGTTAAATGCCTACGCCATAAAAAATAGTTCTTATGCATTTCAGGAATAATGCAAACTCTATTCAAATTGAGGAAAAGTCTGTCAAAAGCATGCTGTTTAACCCATTCCCACCCAATTCCGCTCCAGCTGCATCCAACATTACAGGATTTATAGTAATATAAACTATTATAAGGCACTCGTTCTAGAAGGGATTATGCGAAAATAGTTTGGGGTTTTTTTTGTGTGTGTGTGTTTGTTTGTTTTTTTTTTTTTTTTTTTTTTTTTTTTGTTTGTTTTGTTTTGTTTTTTTTATCAAGAAATTTTCACTGTATGACACTAAAAACGAAGATGAAACACGAATACCAATTAAATCTGCACAGCAAGATTTAATGCGAAATATTAACAGGAATCCTTTCTAACTATTAAAACCAACCACACATTTGGACCATTTGCTTTACAGCACTCCTTTTCCCACCGACAACTAATATTTTCCTTTCTAGAGACATAGATTACGAGAATGCAATAGTCATCATAATTTTTTTTCATGTCGGTTTGACAAAAAAAACAACAATCAAATTGTCGTGTATGACTTCCATTACGATGTCCTAACACGAACGAATAGCGGGTATATAAATATGTCTTAACCCTTTCCCGTTTTGCAAAGTTTTAGACCTATCCAAATTCAAAGGTTTTGCAGACGAACATTTAAAGTGTATTTTATTAGAATAACCATTCAGTTGGGTAGAAAAAAATGTAGAAAAGAAGAAATAGCTTGTTACAAACAATTTCTACTTTTTCTTCAATGTTTTCTCTATCAAAAAAGGAGAGGGACTAAAAAACAGGAAATGGTTAAACATGTAGTGGCCAGGATCTCTGTAGGATTTTATCGTCGATTGGCGATCAAAATTTCGTAAATATAGATTTATTTTAGCTTTAATTACGATATTCTGCTCGCCCAGCGAATCTATATTCTGCTTAGCATGAACATTGAGTGGGGTGTCGCGAGTAGCGTTACGAGGGTGAGTCAATAAATAACCAGCCTATGCCATTTCCGATTGACCGAAACGGCCACAATTTCCCCGCTTTTTTGCAATACATGTTTTAGGAGGCCTCGGCCCGTATCGGCTCATTTATCGATAAGATACTGAATGTCACACACGGCTAGTAATGCAACGGCGTGTTTTTCGTCTAAATTGGAGTACCGTGCAGTAATTCGGTACTTGTAATCGAAAGGGAAAAGGGGTAAGTAAATCCATGCCGAGTTGGTCGATGTATATGGGTCTTCTGCACCATCGTATGCTCAGGTTAAATTCTGGGTCGGTGAATTTAAACGTGATAGAACGTCTTTAGAAGATAATACCAGGTCCGGACGCCCACTAGATGCCACCGATGAAGAAATGAGTAAAAAGGTGCAGGACCTAGTATACTCTGATAGGCGAATTCAGGTGGAAGAAATAGCGAAGGCATATCACATGGTAGCGTTTCAACCATCTTGCAAGATCGCTTAGGTATGCGCAAGCTAACAGCTCGTTGGGTCCCCAAATCCCTTAGCGACGACCAAATGGCAACCAGGGCATCAGTATCTAGCGCCTTGTTGAAGCGGTTTAAGTCGAAGGAAGAAGATTTTCTTTTGCGTCTTGTAACTGTAGATGAGACTTGGGTCCATTATTATGAACCAGAGAATAAATCTCAGAGTCGTCAATGGGTAGGACCTGGGTCTCCAAGGCCAAAAAAGTTCAAGACGCAACCTTCTGCTGGCAAGGTGATGGCCACTGTATTTTGGGACACAAAAGGCGTTATTATGTTAGACTTTCTACCGAAGAAAAGTACAATAACTGGTGCGTACTATGCTAACTTGCTCGACCAAATGAGAAATGCAATTCGTGAATACGCCGAGGTAAACTCTCTAAAGGGGTTCTGCTCCAACAGGATAACGCAAGACTCCACACTTGCAAAGTTGCAATGGATGCTGTTGAGCGAAATGGGTAAAAATTAATACCACATCCTGCCTATTCTCCAGACTTAGCTCCTAGTGACTTCTTCCTATTCCCAAACTTGAAAAAAGATATCCGTGGACGTCATTTCCGGTCCGATGAAGAAGTCGTGGCGGCAGTTGAGGCGTGGGTCAATGGAAAGGAGCCTGACTTCTTTAGTTCTGGACTGATGGCACTGGAACACCGTTGGTCTAAATATCTCATTCTGGAGGGCAACTACATCGAAAAAGAAGAAATCGATCTCGACCGAAAGTAGGTCAGGCTGGTTACTTATTGACTCACCCTCGTACTTTTATCTTGTACTGTTGTTTTTAAGTCCGTGAAGTTGGCAGAACATTTGACATTAGACATTAGACATTCGGCCGAATGTCTAATCGAATAAATAGACATTCAACAAGTATAAAAATTGAATGTCTAATTAATCATTAGACATTCGCTGGACATTGGAAAACACAGATTTGAATGTCCAATTAGTCATTAGACATTCCGTGGACATTGGAAAACACAGATTTGAATGTCTAATTAGTCATTAGACATTCGCTGGACATTCGAATTTTTTTATGAATGTCTATTTAGTCATTAGACATTCGATGGACATTCGAAAAAAAAAACAGATTTGAATGTCTAATTAGTCATTAGACATTCGGTGGACATTGGAAAACACATATTTGAATGTCTAATTAGTCATTAGACATTCGGTGGACATTCGAATTTTTTTTCTGAATGTCTAATTAGTCATAAGACATTCGGTGGACATTGGAAAACACTGATTTTAATGTCTAATTAGTCATTGGACATTCGGTGGACATTCGAATTTTTTTTTTAAATGTCTATTTAGTCATTAGACATTCGGTGGACATTCGAAAACACTGATTTGAATGTCTAATTAGTCATTAGACATTCGGTGGACATTGGAAAACACATATTTGAATGTCTAATTAGTCATTAGACATTCGGTGGACATTCGAATTTTTTTTCTGAATGTCTAATTAGTCATTAGACATTCGTTGGACATTGGAAAACACTGATTTGATTGTCTAATTAGTCATTAGACATTCGGTGAACATTGGAAAACACTGATTTGAATGTCTAATTAGTCATTAGACATTCTGTGGACATTCGAATTTTTTTTGAATGTCTATTTAGTCATTAGACATTCGGTGGACATTGGAAAACACTGATTTTAATGTCTAATTAGTCATTAGACATTCGGTGGACATTCGAATTTTTTGTTGAATGTCTATTTAGTCATTAGAAATTCGGTGGACATTGGAAAATACTGTTTTGAATGTCTAATTAGTCATTAGACATTCGGTGGACATTGGAAAACACTGATTTGAATGTCTAATTAGTCATTGGACATTCGGTGGACATTGGAAAACACATATTTGAATGTCTAATTAGTCATTAGACATTCGGTGGACATTCGAATTTTTTGTTGAATGTCTATTTAGTCATTAGACATTCGGTGGACATTGGAAAATACTGTTTTGAATGTCTAATTAGTCATTAGACATTCGGTGGACATTGGAAAACACTGATTTGAATGTCTAATTAGTCATTAGACATTCGGTTGACATTGGAAAACACTGATTTGAATGTCTAATTAGTCATTACACATTCGGTGGACATTGGAAAACACTGATTTGAATGTCTAATTAGTCATTAGACATTCGGTGGACATTGGAAAATACTGTTTTGAATGTCTAATTAGTCATTAGACATTCGGTGGACATTGGAAAACACTGATTTGAATGTCTAATTAGTCATTAGACATTCGGTGGACATTAGAAATTTTTTTCTGAATGTCTAATTAGTCATTAGAAATTCGGTGGACATTTGAAAACACTGATTTGAATGTCTAATTAGTGATTAGACATTCGGTGGACATTCGAATTTTTTTTTAATGTCTATTTAGTCATTAGACATTCGGTGGACATTGGAAAACACTGATTTGAATGTCTAATTAGTCATTAGACATTCGGTTGACATTCGAATTTTTTTTCTGAATGTCTAATTAGTCATTAGACATTCGGTGGACATTGGAAAACACTGATTTGAATGTCTAATTAGTCATTAGACATTCGGTGGACATTGGAAAACACTGATTTGAATGTCTAATTAGTCATTAGACATTCGGTGGACATTGGAAAACACTGATTTTAATGTCTAATTAGTCATTAGACATTCGGTGGACATTGGAAAACACTGATTTGAATGTCTAATTAGTCATTAGACATTCGGTGGACATTGGAAAACACATATTTGAATGTCTAATTAGTCATTAGACATTCGATGGATATTCGAAATTTTTTATGAATGTCAATTTAGTCATTAGACATTCGGTGGACATTGGAAAACACTGATTTGAATGTCTAATTAGTCATTAAACATTCGGTGGACATTGGAAAATACTGTTTTGAATGTCTAATTAGTCATTAGACATTCGGTGGACATTGGAAAACACTGATTTAAATGTCTAATTAGTCATTAGACATTCGGTGGACATTCGAAATTTTTTTTGAATGTCTATTTAGTCATTAGACATTCGGTGGACATTGGAAAACACTGATTTGAATGTCTAATTAGTCATTAGACATTCGGTGGACATTGAAAAACACATATTTGAATGTCTAATTAGTCATTAGACATTCGGTGGACATTCTATTTTTTTTTTTGAATGTCTATTTAGTCATTAGACATTCGGTGGACATTGGAAAACACTGATTTGAATGTCTAATTAGTCATTAGACATTCGGTGGACATTGGAAAATACTGTTTTGAATGTCTAATTAGTCATTAGACATTCGGTGGACATTGGAAAACACTGATTTGAATGTCTAATTAGTCATTAGACATTCGGTGGACATTCGAATTTTTTTTCTGAATGTCTAATTAGTCATTAGACATTCGGTGGACATTGAAAAACACATATTTGAATGTCTAATTAGTCATTAGACATTCGGTGGACATTGGAAAATACTGTTTTGAATGTCTAATTAGTCATTAGACATTCGGTGGACATTGGAAAACACTGATTTGAATGTCTAATTAGTCATTAGACATTCGGTGGACATTGGAAAATACTGTTTTGAATGTCTAATTATTCATTAGACATTCGGTGGACATTGGAAAACACTGATTTGAATGTCTAATTAGTCATTGGACATTCGGTGGACATTGGAAAACACAAATTTGAATGTCTAATTAGTCATTAGTCATTCGGTGGACATTCGAATTTTTCTTTAATGTCTATTTAGTCATTAGACATTCGGTGGACATTGGAAAATACTGTTTTGAATGTCTAATTAGTCATTAGACATTCGGTGGACATTGGAAAACACTGATTTGATTGTCTAATTAGTCATTAGACATTCGGTTGACATTGGAAACACTGATTTGAATGTCTAATTAGTCATGAGACATTCGGTGGACATTGGAAAACACTGATTTGAATGTCTAATTAGTCATTAGACATTCGGTGGACATTGGAAAATACTGTTTTGAATGTCTAATTAGTCATTAGACATTCGGTGGACATTGGAAAACACTGACTTGAATGTCTAATTAGTCATTAGACATTCGGTGGACATTGGAAATTTTTTTTGAAAGTCTATCTAGTCATTAGACATTCGGTGGACATTGGAAAACACTGATTTGAATGTCTAATTAGTCATTAGACATTCGGTGGACATTGGAAAACACATATTTGAATGTCTAATTAGTCATTAGACATTCGGTGGACATTCGAAATTTTTTCCTGAATGTCTAATTAGTCATTAGACATTCGGTGGACATTTGAAAACACTGATTTGAATGTCTAATTAGTGATTCGACATTCGGTGGACATTCGAATTTTTTTTAATGTCTATTTAGTCATTAGACATTCGGTGGACATTGGAAAACACTGATTTGAATGTCTAATTAGTCATTAGACATTCGGTTGACATTCGAATTTTTTTTCTGAATGTCTAATTAGTCATTAGACATTCGGTGGACATTTGAAAACACTGATTTGAATGTCTAATTAGTCATTAGACATTCGGTGGACATTCGAAAACACCGATTTGAATGTCTAATTAGTCATTAGACATTCGGTGGACATTGGAAAACACTGATTTGAATGTCTTATTAGTCATTAGACATTCGGTGGACATTGGAAAACACTGATTTGAATGTCTAATTAGTCATTAGACATTCGGTGGACATTGGAAAACACTGATTTGAATGTCTAATTAGTCATTAGACATTCGGTGGACATTGGAAAACACATATTTGAATGTCTAATTAGTCATTAGACATTCGATGGATATTCGAAATTTTTTATGAATGTCAATTTAGTCATTAGACATTCGGTGGACATTGGAAAACACTGATTTGAATGTCTAATTAGTCATTAGACATTCGGTGGACATTGGAAAATACTGTTTTTGAATGTCTAATTAGTCATTAGACATTCGGTGGACATTGGAAAACACTGATTTAAATGTCTAATTAGTCATTAGACATTCGGTGGACATTCGAATTTTTTTTGAATGTCTATTTAGTCATTAGACATTCGGTGGACATTGAAAAACACTGATTTGAATGTCTAATTAGTCATAAGACATTCGGTGGACATTGAAAAACACATATTTGAATGTCTAATTAGTCATTAGACATTCGGTGGACATTCTATTTTTTTTTGAATGTCTATTTAGTCATTAGACATTCGGTGGACATTGGAAAACACTGATTTGAATGTCTAATTAGTCATTAGACATTCGGTGGACATTGGAAAATACTGTTTTGAATGTCTTATTAGTCATTAGACATTCGGTGGACATTGGAAAACACTGATTTGAATGTCTAATTAGTCATTAGACATTCGGTGGACATTGGAAAACACATATTTGAATGTCTTATTAGTCATTAGACATTCGGTGGACATTCGAATTTTTTTTCTGAATGTCTAATTAGTCATTAGACATTCGTTGGACATTGGAAAACACTGATTTGAATGTCTAATTAGTTTTAGACATTCGGTGGACATTCGAAAACACTGATTTGAATGTCTAATTAGTCATTAGACATTCGGTGGACATTGGAAAACACTGATTTGAATGTCTAATTAGTCATTAGACATTCGGTGGACATTCGAAAATTTTTTTGAATGTCTATTAAGTCATTAGACATTCGGTTGACATTCGAAAACACTGATTTGAATGTCTAATTAATCATTAGACATTCGGTGGACATTGGAAAACACTGATTTGAATGTCTAATTAGTCATTAGACATTCGGTGGACATTCGAAATTTTTTTTGAATGTCTATTTAGTCATTAGACATTCGGTGGACATTTGAAAACACTGATTTGAATGTCTAATTAGTCATTAGACATTCGGTGGACATTGGAAAACACTGATTTGAATGTCTAATTAGTCATTAGACATTCGGTGGACATTCGATTTTTTTTTTGAATGTCTATTTAGTCATTAGACATTCGGTTGACATTCGAAAACACTGATTTGAATGTCTAATTAGTCATTAGACACTCGGTGGACATTCGAATTTTTTTTCTGAATGTCTAATTAGTCATTAGACATTCGTTGGACATTGGAAAACACTGATTTGAATGTCTAATTAGTCATTAGACATTCGGTGGACATTCGAAAACACTGATTTGAATGTCTAATTAGTCATTAGACATTCGGTGGACATTGGAAAACACTGATTTGAATGTCTAATTAGTCATTAGACATTCGGTGGACATTCGAAATTTTTTTTGAATGTCTATTTAGTCATTTAACATTCGGTTAACATTCGAAAACACTGATTTGAATGTCTAATTAGTCATTAGACATTCGGTGGACATTGGAAAACACTGATTTGAATGTCTAATTAGTCATTAGACATTCGGTGGACATTGGAAAACACTGATTTGAATGTCTAATTAGTCATTAGACATTCGGTGGACATTCGAATTTTTTTTTGAATGTCTATTTAGTCATTAGACATTCGGTGGACATTGGAAAACACTGATTTAAATGTTTAATTAGTCATAAGACATTCGGTGGACATTGGAAATACTGTTTTGAATGTCTAATTAGTCATTAGACATTCTGTGGACATTGGAAAACACTGATTTGAATGTCTAATTAGTCATTGGACATTCGGTGGACATTGGAAAACACTGATTTGAATGTCTATTTAGTCATTAGACATTCGGTGGACATTGGAAAACACTGATTTGAATGTCTAATTAGTCATTAGACATTCGGTGGACATTGGAAAACACATATTTGAATGTCTAATTAGTCATAAGACATTCGGTGGACATTCGAAATTTTTTTCTGAATGTCTAATTAGTCATTAGACATTCGGTGGACATTGGAAAACACTTATTTGAATGTCTAATTAGTCATAAAACATTCGGTGGACATTCGAAATTTTTTTTTGAATGTCTAATTAGTCATTAGACATTCGGTGGACATTAGAAAACACTGATTTGAATGTCTAAGTAGTCATTAAACATTCGGTGGACATTGGAAAACACTGATTTGAATGTCTAATTAGTCATTAGACATTCGGTGGACATTCGAAATTTTTTTTTCTGAATGTCTAATTAGTCATTAGACATTCGATGGACATTGGAAAACACTGATTTGAATGTCTAATTAGTAATTAGACATTCGGTTGATATTCGATTTTTTTCTGAATGTCTATTTAGTCATTAGACATTCGGTGGACATTTGAAAACATTGATTTGAATGTCTAATTAGTCATTAGACATTCGGTGGACACTGGAAAACACTGATTTGAATGTCTAATTAGTCATTCGACATTCGGTGGACATTCGAAAAAAAGATTTGAATGTCTAATTAGTAATTGGAAAACACAGATTTCTCTACACGCGATATCTCTATTTCGACGGATACCCTCGCAGCTACAGCCGAAATTAAGTCGGTGAGGGGTTATTCCGGCGAGGTCCGTCTCATGTTAACTTGGCGCGTATCCGAATGACCCGCAAAAAGAGATGAACTTTGGCAGGGAGTCGACCGAATTGCACAATTCTCGCCCCGATTGTAGATCTCGGCGAGCCATACACACAGATACCGATTTATCGCCAATCCGACATCGGGTTGAGGTTTTTGGCCAGAACGGTGAAGGTGCGCGACTTTACTTTGCAGGTCGATTGTGAGAAAACGCTTGGCTGTAGCTACCCGGTTTCGACGAAACGGCACTCAAGACATCGAGAGAAAGCATTTGATAACGAAGTTTCGCCCGATTCGGTCTCCGCAAAGATCGGCACTTTGGCGCACAGCTCGAGGTAAATCCAAGGGACAAGTGTCTCATTCCCGTGACAAGTGTCTCATTCCCGTGACACAGCCCCTATCCCGGTTGTGGTACTCGTCACCGAGCCGCGGCAAGCACTACTTACTTGACCTAAACCCGTGTTGCCTTCTACAAAAGGCCCTAAATGGTATTCTCTGCAGAGAGCATAGCCCCGTCTGCCGCTAGTGCCCGGGGTAAATCCATTGGACAAGTGTATCATTCCCGTGACAAGAGTCTCATTCCCTTGACAGGGCTCCTGGCTGGCCCGTGGCACTCGACACCGAGGCGCAGCCAGCACTGCCTAACCGGCCAGGGCTCGGCCCACCAGCCGCCCCAGGGCCCGAGCATGCTTCCCTGCACCGGAGGGAGCTTGGGCAGGCCGATACTGCCCGAGGTAAATATACGGGAAAAGTGTTTCATTCCCGTGACACAGCCCAAAGAGCAGCGGTGGCACACGACACCGAGGCGCAGCCAGAACTACTTACTCGGCAAAAGCACGGTCTGCCTGCCGCACCTGGCCCGGAGCGACCTTGCCTGAAGCGGGCGGAGCTTGGGCAGGCCGTTACTGCCCGGGATAGATCCATGGGAAATTGTCTCTTTCCCGTCATTCGGCAATAACCGCGCCATCGGAGCTCGACACCGAGTGCTATTTACTGGACTTGGACCCGCGCTGCCTGCCGCACCAGGCCCGATATGTATTCTCTGCAGGGAGCGGAGCCGGTATCTGCCGCTAGTGCCTCGGGTAAATCCATTGGACAAGTGTCTCAATCCCGTGACAAGATTCTCATTCAAGTGACACGCCCCTAGCGGGTCCGTGGCACTCGACATCTCGCGGCAAGCACTGCCTACCGGGCCGTGGCCCGGCCCACCAGCCGCTCCAGATCTCGAGCGTTCTTTCCTGCACCGGAGGGAGCTTGGGCAGGCCGATACTGCCCGAGGTAAATAGACAGGGAAAGTGTCTCATTCCCGTGACACAGCCCAAAGAGCAACGGTGGCACACGACACCGAGACGCAGCCAGAACTACTTACTCGGCAAAAGCACGGTCTGCCTGCCGCACCAGGCCCGGAGCGGCCTTGCCTGAAGCGGGCGGAGCTGGGGCGGGCCGCTACTGCCCGGGATAGATCCACTAGAAAAGTGTCTCTTTCCCGTGAAAAGGCAATTATGGCGCCAGTAGAGCTCGACAACGAGGCGTGGCGCACCATGCCCCGAATGGTATTCTCTGCAGCGAGCGGAGCCGATGTCTACCTTTATTCCCCGAGGTAAATCCAAGGGACAAGTGTCTCATTCCCGTGACAAGTGTCTCATTCCCACGACACGGCTCCTAGCGGGTCCGCGGCACTCGACTACGAGGCGCGACCAGCACTGCCTACTAGGCCGGGGCCCGGCCCATCAGCCGCTCAAGGCCCGACTGTTCTTCCCTGCAGCGTATTGAGCTTGGGCAGGCCCCTACTGTCCGGGGTAATTATACGGGGAAAGTTTCTCATTCCCGTGACACAGCCCCAAGAGCAACCGTGGCACACGGCACTGCTTACTGGGAAAGGGCCCGGTCTGCCTGCCGCACCAGGCCCGGAGCGGTCTTCCTTGAAGCGGGCGGAGCTGACCGAGAGAGATCCTCAGGAAAGGTGTCTCTTTCCCGTGACACGGCCCCAACCGCGAAAGTGGAGCTCGACACCGAGGCGTGGCCAGCGCTTTTTACTGGGCCTGGACCCGCGCTGCCTGCCGCGTCAGGCCCCGAATGGTTTTCTCTGCATCGAGGGGAGCCGATGTCTGCAGCTAGTGCCCGGGGTAAAACCAAGGGACAAGTGTCTCATTCAAGTGACACGGCGCGGCCAGCACTGCCTACTGAGCCAGGGCCCGGCCCATCAGCCGCTCAGGGCTTCGAGCGTTCTTCCTTGCAGCAGAGGGAGCAATGACAGGCCGCTACTGCCCGGGGTAAATAGACGCGGAAAGTGTCTCATTCCCGTGACACAGCCTCACGAAAGCGTGGTACAAGGCACAGCTTACTGGGAAAGGGCCAGGTCTGCCTGCCAGGCCCGGAGCGGTCTTCCCGAGGCGTGGCCAGCGCTGTGTACTCGGTGGGTTACGGGGCCACCTGCCACACAAGGCCCCGAGCAGCCTTCTCTGCAGCGAGCGGATCAAGGGGCTGCCGTTCGTTTCCGAGGTAAATGCATCTGACGAGTGTCTCATTCCTGTGACAAGTGTCTCTTTCCCGTGACACGGCTCCTGGCGCTCCCGTGACACTCGCCATTGAGGCGCGGCGAGCCTTGTTAAAAGGACATGGGAGGAGCCTTCCCTGAAGCGGGCAGAGCTAGGGCTGGCCGCTTCTGCCCGGGGTTAAAACAGCGGGAGAGTGTTTCATTCCCGTGACACGGCTCCTACCGCGCCAGCTGCTCTCGACAAGGAGGGAGGCGTTGCGAGCTTTGCTTACAGGGCTCGGGCCCTGGCAAGCTGCGGCACCGAGCCACGAGCGGTTTTCTCTGCAGCAAGCGGAACAGTGGAATGCCGCTCGTTCACGGGGTAAATCCACGGGACAAGGGTCTAATTCCGGTGACAAGTGTTTCATTCCCGTGACACGGCTCCTACAGCGCCAGCCGCTCTCGACAAGGAGGGAGGCGTTGCGAGCTTTGCTTACAGGGCTCGGGCCCTGGCAAGCTGCGGCACCGAGCCACGAGCGGTTTTCTCTGCAGCAAGCGGAACAGTGGAATGCCGCTCGTTCACGGGGTAAATCCACGGGTCAAGGGTCTCATTCCGGTCACAAGTGTTTCATTCCCGTGAAACGGCGCAAAGCGCACCCCAGGCACAACATCGAGGCGGTCTTCCCTGTAGCGGACAAAGCGGGGACGGGCCGCTACTGTCCGGATTTATTCCAAGGGAAATGTGTCTCATTCCCGTGACACTGCCCCTAGCGCGCCAGCGGCACTCGACACCGAGGGCGGGGCCACGGCCATCTGCCGCACTAAGCCCCCGTTGGTCTTATCTGCGGCTAGCGGCGCTTGGCCTGCCGCTCTTTCTCTCGGCTAATCTAAGGGACAAGTGTCTCATTCCCTTGACAAGTGCCTCAGATAAATAGAGAGAGAAAGAAAGGGAGAGACAGACAGAGATAGAGACAGAAAGAAAAACAGACTGACAGACAAACAGAGAAAGAGAGGGGAGAGAGAGGTAACTCAGTAAATCAGATCAACCGACAGAAGTAAAATTCATATGAAAAATAAAACATTGAAACTAAACGTGCCTATTTTAAAAGAGTAACGGCGTTATTCGCAAATGAGCCGAAGATAGGTTTGTCAAATTGTAGATTTCATTATATACCATTTAAAGGCATTTATCTGTTTATTCCGAATGTGTAGGACTAATAAGACTTTCAAATAAGCTTATTTCGGATGTCAATCGAATGTCTAATGACTAATTAGACATTAAAGTCTGTTTTTAGCAATGTCCAACGAAAGTCAAATGACCGATTAGACATTCAAATCAGTTTTTCCAATGTCCACCGAATGTCTAATGACTAATTAGACATTCAAATCAGTGTTTTCCAATGTCCACCGAATGTCTAATGACTAAATAGACATTCAAAAAAAAATTTCGAATGTCCACCGAATGTCTAATGACTAATTAGACATTCAAATCAGTGTTTTCCAATGTCCAACGAATGTCTAATGACTAATTAGACATTCAGAAAAAAAATTCGAATGTCCACCGAATGTCTAATGACTAATTAGACATTCAAATATGTGTTTTCCAATGTCCACCGAATGTCTAATGACTAATTAGACATTCAAATCAGTGTTTTCCAATGTCCACCGAATGTCTAATGACTAAATAGACATTCAAAAAAAAATTCGAATGTCCACCGAATGTCCAATGACTAATTAGACATTCAAATCAGTGTTTTCCAATGTCCACCGAATGTCTAATGACTAATTAGACATTCCAATCAGTGTTTTCCAATGTCCACCGAATGTCTAATGACTAATTAGACATTCAAATATGTGTTTTCCAATGTCCACCGAATGTCTAATGACTAATTAGACATTCAAATCAGTGTTTTCCAATGTCCACCGAATGTCTAATGACTAAATAGACATTCAAAAAAAAAATCGAATGTCCACCGAATGTCTAATGACTAATTAGACATTCAAATCAGTGTTTTCCAATGTCCACCGAATGTCTAATGACTAATTAGACATTCAGAAAAAAATTTCGAATGTCCACCGAATGTCTAATGACTAATTTGACATTCAAATCAGTGTTTTCCAATGTCCACCGAATGTCTAATGACTAATTAGACATTCAAATCAGTGTTTTCCAATGTCCACCGAATGTCTAATGACTAATTAGACATTCAAATCAGTGTTTTCGAATGTCCACCGAATGTCTAATGACTAATTAGACATTCAAATCAGTGTTTTCCAATGTCCAACGAATGTCTAATGACTAAAATGACGTTCATAAAAAATTTCGAATGTCCACCGAATGTCTAATGACTAATTAGACATTCAAATATGTGTTTTCCAAAGTCCACCGAATGTCTATTTACTAATTAGACATTCAAATCAGTGTTTTCGAATGTCCACCGAATGTCTAATGACTAAATAGACATTCAAAAAATTTCGAATGTCCACCGAATGTCTAATGACTAATTAGACATTCAAATCAGTGTTTTCCAATGTCCACCGAATGTCTAATGATTAATTAGACATTCAAATCAGTGTTTTCGAATGTCAACCGAATGTCTAATGACTAAATAGACATTCAAAAAAAATTTCGAATGTCCACCGAATGTCTAATCACTAATTAGACATTCAAATCAGTGTTTTCCAATGTCCACCGAATGTCTAATGACTAATTAGACATTGAAAACAGTATTTTCCAATGTCCACCGAATGTCTAATGACTAATTAGACATTCAAATCAGTGTTTTCCAATGTCCACCGAATGTCTAATGACTAATTAGACATTCAAATTAGTGTTTCCCAATGTCAACCGAATGTCTAATGACTAATTAGACATTCATATCAGTGTTTTCCAATGTCCACCGAATGTCTAATGACTAATTAGACATTCAAAACAGTATTTTCCAATGTCCACCGAATGTCTAATGACTAATTAGACATTCAAATCAGTGTTTTCCAATGTCCACCGAATGTCTAATGACTAAATAGACATTAAAATCAGTGTTTTCCAATGTCCACCGAATGTCTAATGACTAATTAGACATTCAAATCAGTGTTTTCCAATGTCCAACGAATGTCTAATGACTAATTAGACATTCAGAAAAAACATTCGAATGTCCACCGAATGTCTAATGACTAATTAGACATTCAAATATGTGTTTTCCAATGTCCACCGAATGTCTAATGACTAATTAGACATTCAAATCAGTGTTTTCCAATGTCCACCGAATGTCTAATGACTAATTAGACATTCATATCAGTGTTTTCGAATGTCCACCGAATGTCTAATGACTAATTAGACATTCAAATCAGTGTTTTCCAATGTCCAACGAATGTCTAATGACTAATTAGACATTCAGAAAAAAAATTCGAATGTCCACCGAATGTCTAATGACTAATTAGACATTCAAATATGTGTTTTCCAATGTCCACCGAATGTCTTATGACTAATTAGACATTCAAATCAGTGTTTTCCAATGTCCACCGAATGTCTAATGACTAAATAGACATTCAAAAAAATTCGAATGTCCACCGAATGTCCAATGACTAATTAGACATTCAAATCAGTGTTTTCCAATGTCCACCGAATGTCTAATGACTAATTAGACATTCAAAACAGTGTTTTCCAATGTCCACCGAATGTCTAATGACTAAATAGACATTCAAATATGTGTTTTCCAATGTCCACCGAATGTCTAATGACTAATTAGACATTCAAATCAGTGTTTTCCAATGTCCACCGAATGTCTAATGACTAAATAGTCATTCAAAAAAAAATCGAAAGTCCACCGAATGTCTAATGACTAATTAGACATTCAAATCAGTGTTTTCCAATGTCCACCGAATGTCTAATGACTAATTAGACATTCAGAAAAATATTTCGAATGTCCACCGAATGTCTTATGACTAATTAGACATTCAAATCAGTGTTTTCCAATGTCCACCGAATGTCTAATGACTAATTAGACATTCAAATCAGTGTTTTCCAATGTCCACCGAATGTCTAATGACTAATAAGACATTCAAATCAGTGTTTTCCAATGTCCACCGAATGTCTAATGACTAAATAGACATTCAAAAAAAAATTCGAATGTCCACCGAATGTCCAATGACTAATTAGACATTCAAATCAGTGTTTTCCAATGTCCACCGAATGTCTAATGACTAATTAGACATTCAAATCAGTGTTTTCGAATGTCCACCGAATGTCTAATGACTAATTAGACATTCAAATCAGTGTTTTCCAATGTCCACCGAATATCTAATGACTAAATAGACATTCAAAAAAAAATTCGAATGTCCACCGAATGTATAATCACTAATTAGACATTCAAATCAGTGTTTTCCAATGTCCACCGAATGTCTAATGACTAAATAGACATTAAAAAAAAATTTCGAATGTCCACCGAATGTCTAATCACTAATTAGACATTCAAATCAGTGTTTTCCAATGTCCACCGAATGTCTAATTACTAATTAGACATTGAAAACAGTATTTTCCAATGTCCACCGAATGTCTAATGACTAATTAGACATTCAAATCAGTGTTTTCCAATGTCCACCGAATGTCTAATGACTAATTAGACATTCAAATTAGTGTTTCCCAATGTCAACCGAATGTCTAATGACTAATTAGACATTCATATCAGTGTTTTCCAATGTCCACCGAATGTCTAATGACTAATTAGACATTCAAAACAGTATTTTCCAATGTCCACCGAATGTCTAATGACTAATTAGACATTCAAATATGTGTTTTCCAATGACCACCGAATGCCTAATGACTAATTAGACATTCAAATATGTGTTTTCCAATGTCCACCGAATGTCTAATGACTAATTAGACATTCAAATCAGTGTTTTCCAATGTCCACCGAATGTCTAATGACTAAATAGACATTCAAAAAAAAATTCGAATGTCCACCGAATGTCTTATGACTAATTAGACATTAACATCAGTGTTTTCCAAAGTCCACCGAATGTCTTATGACTAATTAGACATTCAAATCAGTGTTTTCGAATGTCCACCGAATGTCTAATGACTAATTAGACATTCAAATCAGTGTTTTCCAATGTCCAACGAATGTCTATTGACTAATTAGACATTCAGAAAAAAATTCGAATGTCCACCGAATGTCTAATGACTAATTAGACATTCAAATCAGTGTTTTCCAATGTCCACCGAATGTCTAATGACTAATTAGACATTAAAATCAGTGTTTTCCAATGTCCACCGAATGTCTAATGACTAAATAGACATTCAAATAGGTGTTTTCCAATGTCCACCGAATGTCTAATCACTAATTAGACATTCAAATCAGTGTTTCCCAATGTCCAACGAATGTCTAATGACTAATTAGACATTCAGAAAAAATTTCGAATGTCCACCGAATGTCTAATGACTAATTAGACATTCAAATATGTGTTTTCCAATGTCCACCGAATGTCTAATGACTAATTAGACATTCAAATCAGTGATTTCCAATGTCCACCGAATGTCTAATGACTAAATAGACATTCAAAAAAAATTCGAATGTCCACCGAATGTCCAATGACTAATTAGACATTCAAATCAGTGTTTTCCAATGTCCACCGAATGTCTAATGACTAATTAGACATTCAAAACAGTGTTTTCCAATGTCCACCGAATGTCTAATGACTAAATAGACATTCAAATATGTGTTTTCCAATGTCCACCGAATGTCTAATGACTAATTAGACATTCAAATCAGTGTTTTCCAATGTCCACCGAATGTCTAATGACTAAATAGTCATTCAAAAAAAAATCGAAAGTCCACCGAATGTCTAATGACTAATTAGACATTCAAATCAGTGTTTTCCAATGTCCACCGAATGTCTAATGACTAATTAGACATTCAGAAAAATATTTCGAATGTCCACCGAATGTCTTATGACTAATTAGACATTCAAATCAGTGTTTTCCAATGTCCACCGAATGTCTAATGGCTAATTAGACATTCAAATCAGTGTTTTCCAATGTCCACCGAATGTCTAATGACTAATAAGACATTCAAATCAGTGTTTTCCAATGTCCACCGAATGTCTAATGACTAAATAGACATTCAAAAAAAATTTCGAATGTCCACCGAATGTCCAATGACTAATTAGACATTCAAATCAGTGTTTTCCAATGTCCACCGAATGTCTAATGACTAATTAGACATTCAAATCAGTGTTTTCGAATGTCCACCGAATGTCTAATGACTAATTAGACATTCAAATCAGTGTTTTCCAATGTCCACCGAATATCTAATGACTAAATAGACATTCAAAAAAAAATTCGAATGTCCACCGAATGTATAATCACTAATTAGACATTCAAATCAGTGTTTTCCAATGTCCACCGAATGTCTAATGACTAAATAGACATTAAAAAAAAATTTCGAATGTCCACCGAATGTCTAATCACTAATTAGACATTCAAATCAGTGTTTTCCAATGTCCACCGAATGTCTAATTACTAATTAGACATTGAAAACAGTATTTTCCAATGTCCACCGAATGTCTAATGACTAATTAGACATTCAAATCAGTGTTTTCCAATGTCCACCGAATGTCTAATGACTAATTAGACATTCAAATTAGTGTTTCCCAATGTCAACCGAATGTCTAATGACTAATTAGACATTCATATCAGTGTTTTCCAATGTCCACCGAATGTCTAATGACTAATTAGACATTCAAAACAGTATTTTCCAATGTCCACCGAATGTCTAATGACTAATTAGACATTCAAATATGTGTTTTCCAATGACCACCGAATGTCTAATGACTAATTAGACATTCAAATATGTGTTTTCCAATGTCCACCGAATGTCTAATGACTAATTAGACATTCAAATCAGTGTTTTCCAATGTCCACCGAATGTCTAATGACTAAATAGACATTCAAAAAAAAATTCGAATGTCCACCGAATGTCTTATGACTAATTAGACATTAACATCAGTGTTTTCCAAAGTCCACCGAATGTCTTATGACTAATTAGACATTCAAATCAGTGTTTTCGAATGTCCACCGAATGTCTAATGACTAATTAGACATTCAAATCAGTGTTTTCCAATGTCCAACGAATGTCTATTGACTAATTAGACATTCAGAAAAAAATTCGAATGTCCACCGAATGTCTAATGACTAATTAGACATTCAAATCAGTGTTTTCCAATGTCCACCGAATGTCTAATGACTAATTAGACATTAAAATCAGTGTTTTCCAATGTCCACCGAATGTCTAATGACTAAATAGACATTCAAATAGGTGTTTTCCAATGTCCACCGAATGTCTAATCACTAATTAGACATTCAAATCAGTGTTTCCCAATGTCCAACGAATGTCTAATGACTAATTAGACATTCAGAAAAAATTTCGAATGTCCACCGAATGTCTAATGACTAATTAGACATTCAAATATGTGTTTTCCAATGTCCACCGAATGTCTAATGACTAATTAGACATTCAAATCAGTGATTTCCAATGTCCACCGAATGTCTAATGACTAAATAGACATTCAAAAAAAATTTCGAATGTCCACCGAATGTCTAATCACTAATTAGACATTCATATCAGTGTTTTCCAATGTCCACCGAATGTCTAATGACTCATTAGACATTCAAAAAAGTATTTTCCAATGTCCACCGAATGTCTAATGACTAAATAGACATTCAACAAAAAATTCGAATGTCCACCGAATGTCTAATGACTTATTAGACATTCAAATATGTGTTTTCCAATGTCCACCGAATGTCTAATGACTAATTAGACATTCAAATCAGTGTTTTCCAATGTCCACCGAATGTCTAATGACTAAATAGACATTAAAAAAAAAAATTCGAATGTCCACCGAATGTCTAATGACTAATTAGACATTAAAATCAGTGTTTTCCAATGTCCACCGAATGTCTAATGACTAATTAGACATTCAAATCAGTGTTTTCGAATGTCCACCGAATGTCTAATGACTAAATAGACATTCAACAAAAAATTCGAATGTCCACCGAATGTCTAATGACTTATAAGACATTCAAATATGTGTTTTCCAATGTCCACCGAATGTCTAATGACTAATTAGACATTCAAATCAGTGTTTTCCAATGTCCACCGAATGTCTTATGACTAAATAGACATTCAAAAAAAAAAATTCGAATGTCCACCGAATGTCTAATGACTAATTACACATTAAATCAGTGTTTTCCCATGTCCACCGAATGTCTAATGACTAATTAGACATTCAAATCAGTGTTTTCCAATGTCCACCGAATGTCTAATGACTAAATAGACATTCAAAAAAAAATTCGAATGTCCACCGAATGTCTTATGACTAATTAGACATTAACATCAGTGTTTTCCAAAGTCCACCGAATGTCTAAATACTAATTAGACATTCAAATCAGTGTTTCCCAATATCCAACGAATGTCTAATGACTAATTAGACATTCAGAAAAAAATTTCGAATATCCACCGAATGTCTAATGACTAATTAGACATTCAAATATGTGTTTTCGAATGTCCACCGAATGTCTAATGACTAATTAGACATTCAAATCAGTGATTTCCAATGTCCACCGAATGTCTAATGACTAAATAGACATTCAAAAACAATTTCGAATGTCCATCGAATGTCTAATCACTAATTAGACATTCAAATCAGTGTTTTCCAATGTCCACCGAATGTCTAATGACTAATTAGACATTCAAAACAGTATTTTCCAATGTCCACCGAATGTCTAATGACTAATTAGACATTCAAATCAGTGTTTTCCAATGTCCACCGAATGTCTAATGACAAAATAGACATTCAAATTAGTGTTTTCCAATGTCAACCGAATATCTAATGACTAATTAGACATTCATATCAGTGTTTTCCAATGTCCACCGAATGTCTAATGACTCATTAGACATTCAAAAAAGTATTTTCCAATGTCCACCGAATGTCTAATGACTAAATAGACATTCAACAAAAACTTCGAATGTCCACCGAATGTCTAATGACTTATTAGACATTCAAATATGTGTTTTCCAATGTCCACCGAATGTCTAATGACTCATTAGACATTAAAAAAGTATTTTCCAATGTCCACCGAATGTCTAATGACTAAATAGACATTCAACAAAAACTTCGAATGTCCACCGAATGTCTAATGACTTATTAGACATTCAAATATGTGTTTTCCAATGTCCACCGAATGTCTAATGACTAATTAGACATTCAAATCAGTGTTTTCCAATGTCCACCGAATGTCTAATGACTAAATAGATATTCAAAAAAAAAATTCGAATGTCCACCGAATGTCTAATGACTAATTAGACATTAAAATCAGTGTTTTCCAATGTCCACCGAATGTCTTATGACTAATTAGACATTCAAATCAGTGTTTTCGAATGTCCACCGAACGTCTTATGACTAAATAGACATTCAAAAAAAAATTCGAATGTCCACCGAATGTCTAATGACTAATTAGACATTCAAATCAGTGTTTTCCAATGTCCACCGAATGTCTAATGACTAATTAGACATTCAAATCAGTGTTTTCGAATGTCCACCGAATGTCTAATGACTAATTAGACATTCAAAAAAAAATTTCGAATGTCCACTGAATGTCCAATGACTAATTAGACATTCAAATCAGTGTTTTCCAATGTCCACCGAATGTCTAATGTCTAATTAGACATTCAGAAAAAAAATTCGAATGTCCACCGAATGTCTAATGACTAATTAGACATTCAAATATGTGTTTTCCAATGTCCACCGAATGTCTAATGACTAATTAGACATTCAAATCTGTTTTTTTTTTCGAATGTCCATCGAATGTCTAATGACTAAATAGACATTCATAAAAAAATTCGAATGTCCAGCGAATGTCTAATGACTAATTAGACATTCAAATCTGTGTTTTCCAATGTCCACGGAATGTCTAATGACTAATTGGACATTCAAATCTGTGTTTTCCAATGTCCAGCGAATGTCTAATGATTAATTAGACATTCAATTTTTATACTTGTTGAATGTCTATTTATGCGATTAGACATTCGGCCGAATGTCTAATGTCAAATGTTCTGCCAACTTCACGGACTTGTTGTTTTTATGATATACATATTTTTTGACGTTAAACTTTACAGTTTCTTGTCTAAAATATTTATATATATACACAAAACAGAACACATGTCATGTATACGAACAATCTACAACTTCTTGTTTAACCTGAAAGAGTAGCAGGAAAAAATGAATATGAAATATATATTGAACAAGTAATGGCGACAGGCATATTGAGTTAATTTGTCCTTGTGCGAGTGTGTATGACCTTGTGTTTTAGTGTATGTGTGTGTGTGCGCGCGCGCGTGTGTGTGTGTGTGTGCGTACGTGCGTGCGTGCCATATTCTTGTCCAGAGCATTTCTTCTATATTAATTGATGAATTTCAAAATATTTTACACTGTTGTTCCCCTTTAAGAGTACTAGTGTCATGCGTAACGTCATGCGTAAAGTTCTGTTGGATACTCCCAAGTTCAAGGTCACAACTGAAGGTCATGTGACAAGAAATTATGCAGGGGCACCCGTGTCTTTGACATATTTCTAGTGTATGACAAGCATGGCGGTAACAAGAAGTATTACAATGATAATAATAATTATGATAATACATGTAAAGACATTTGATAATTATAACAATAATATTACTGATCGAAAAAAGGAGCAAGTTGATTAAAAATGCCCCCTATGTGAAAGTACACATGAAATCCTAAAAAACATCAAGAGGCAATGATAGAACTTTAAAATTATATATTGAAACCTGTAAAATTATATAAGTCTATTGCCATGCAGCATTTATTGTTTGTCTAAGTTGAACTAACACAAGTTTGAGTCGAAAAAAACGAAGGTGCTGAAGTATCGCATATGTCCATTCGGATTTCTCGTACATCTGTCTGTTAGACCGAGACCAGTCTTCGAAGTTCCTGTTTACCTAAATACGCCCATATATGCGCTATTTGTCAATTCAAAATTTAAAAAAGATATTGGGGCAAGAAACGAAACACTTAATCACCCTGTACGAATTCCCGAAGCGGATCCATACATAGGCGTAATTAAGGTTAAGGTTTATATTTCAACGAAAAAAGATATATTATTTTCATTTCTTGTAAATTAATGCTATCAAGCGAAATAAATCAAATATTTTGATAGTTTTGAGTAACAATTTATGTGCAAGCACACGCGATAGTCAAATCCTCAAAAAGAGATTCGTGCAAGAGTTATTTTGAAAAAATATCGTCAAATCAAAGCGCTTGAATATTAATAGACGCAATTAAAATTAGATTATATACTTTGAGGTGGTTGAAATAATTAGCTTGGAGCATACCAAAAGTTCTTTGACTTTGTTCTACCGTCATATCGGTCGATCATATTATCATTTTGATTGGATTTATTTATCTTAGAAACTATCAGCAATTTAGTGAATTGGGTTAATAAAAATCCATGATAGAAATATCTCAACA
Source organism: Fragum fragum (assembly GCA_946902895.1). NCBI lineage: Eukaryota > Metazoa > Mollusca > Bivalvia > Cardiida > Cardiidae > Fragum > Fragum fragum. The sequence goes on along the minus strand of OX336376.1, from coordinate 21,389,781 downwards.
TTACAAGTGTGTTTCCTCTACTGGTGACGTACGCAAATTTCACTTATCCCGATTCTTTGCGATTTGTCCATAGATCAGTTGACAAAAATAGCTCAAGCGCGGTGTTTGTAGCTTTAGAGCATCCTAACAACGTTAACAATTGTCGCTCAACTGGTGTATACTACGAGATATTTAGGGGAGCAGGGAAAATATTGTTTAAACCTTTCTAGTAGTAGAAAAATATTCATCTTTAATGTAGTGCCCCATGTTCTAGAAGTGATTTTTAAAAATTATTTTTTCCAGAATTTCGCCAAGACATCTTCATCTCTTAAGGTTGACTCCCCGTTATACGCCTTTTTTTTTTTTTTTTTTTTGAATCGGCACAATGTCGTGTTTCCTTGGGCAACGTTTTAACTTTGATTTCACTCAAATAACTTTAAAGACGAATATACGGCGTGACTTTACTGTTTTCCGTTAGCAACCGTGAATCAAAAGTTAAGAATTTTCCCGAAGATTTCCGAAGTTCCAAAATGGCGCAATGTCATGTTTACTTGGTAATCGGAACACACTCAGCCATTCAAGTACACTTTGGGTACGGACCTCGGACGTATATAAAGCGGAACATTATGTAACAAACGATGCATTGTATTAGCCATAAACAGTATAGGAAAACGTAGAACGTAATCTCGGAAAACCCAGATGGCTCAGAACCTCAAAACTATTGATTGATTCATTGAATGTTTTTTTCTCGCCATTTCAAACAGTATTTCAGTCATATCGCGGCGACTGGAGCAACATACAATGGATTCCTGGCATTTATCACACAAGTACTACCACTTCATCCTTTCCTAACCTCTAGCCGCTCCCACTTAGGTTTACGATTATTCACCCATTGATGAGAGACAAATATCGGAAAGGATATGTGCCGCCGCCGGGGATCGAACCCATGGCATCCCATGATTGAAGATAAGGAGTCTGACGCGCTACCGACCGCGCTATGACGGCGGCATCTCAAAATTACTGAAAAGCTTAAATTTTCATTTGTTGCTTTATGTTTCACCTTGTTTTTCTCTGATATCAAGTATCCTTAAAGACCAAACGCTATTATTAAAGAACATTTGTGAATGCTTTTTACCACATTTGCTTTGCAAAACGGATAGCGCCTTTCTGGAAGTTTGTCACTTGAAGCTTTGAAATAGTCCTATGATGTACAACCGAGGTTATATTCGTAGAATTGGTCGTGAGTTCCGACTGTTTTCTTGTGTGAGGTAGTAACTTTGGTTTCACTAAAATTACTATAATGACGTGTTAACTGCGTCAATTTACTGTTATCCGTTAGCAATCGTTAGCAAATCAAAAGTTACGAATCAACCAAAAGATTTCCGAAGTTCCAAAATGGCACAATGTCATGTTTTCTTGGCAATCGGAGCACACTCGGCCATTCACGTAAAGTATTTTAACAGACCTCGGACGTATTTTATGCGGATTATTAAGTAATTAAACAGTGCATTGTATTAGCCGGAAGCAGTAGTACATACTCTCGGGAATCCGGATGGTTCGGAAGTCCCAAAATTGCTGAAAAACTTAAAATCAAAAGTAACGAATTTACCCGAGAATTACGAAGTTCTAAAATGACTCATTATAGAAGACTTTCTTAACTCAATTCCACAAAATCCCAGTGTGGACGCCCCTACGACAAGAGCCTTGTAAATATGGTAAACGAAAAAATTGCTTGTAACAAGTAATTTCTTCATTTCCACATTTTTTCTACACTTCAAGACAAAGATTTTTAAACTTTAATCGTCTGCAACTTCTTTAATTTTTCGACCAGTCTAATTTTTTTTCGTCTGTGAATAGGTTAAGAAGCAATATCTTGCAAACACCGTCTTGTTTTATTTAAATGAATACATGTCAGTATTTATATATACTGAGGGGAAAAAGTTTAGCAATTTCGTACGTTACAGCAAATTTCTCCGGTGTCTAGCTTTGGATTCAAACCAAATTTTCACACATCGATCTTTTATGTGTTAGCCACAGTATTTAAGAAAATCAGATGATTTCAAGGTCAAACGTGTTTGTTGTACAGCGTCAAACATGGTAGGGGTAGGGAAGTAAAAGTAACGTAAAGATTTAATATCTTGTGTGTCCACCGTTGCGCCAATAACGGCATCACAGCGTCTTCTCATGCTTGAAATGAGCCTACGATTAATGGCCATAGGGATACGACCCCCATTCCTGACGCAGAACACGTCCCAGGTCTCTAACGTTATTAACGTCATTCCTGTCTCTTACTCTCCTACCCAGATTGTCCCAAAGGTGTTCGATCGAAGACAGGTCCGGTGATTTGGCTGGCCAATCCAACACATCAACATTATTAGTCTATAAAAGGTCCAACGTGTGCCGAGCGACATGTGGGCGGGCATTATCTTGCTGAAAAATGGTAGCAAGCCCTTGACGCGAGAACGGCAATACCACTGGCTTGACAATTTCGGTGCAGTATCGAACGGCTTTTAAGTTTCCCTGAATAGCTACCAAGTCAGTCTTGCCACGGTATGATATACCACCCCAGACCATGACGCTGCCGCCTCCAAAACGGTCATGTTGAATGACGTTGGCGGGATCCATCCTTTTGCCGTCACGCCTCCAAACACGTACCCTGCCATCCGCAAACATCAAATTAAAACGGGATTCGTCTGTGAATAGGACCTGATTCCACATTCGTCTTGGCCATCGACGGTGTACCCTTGTCCAATTCAATCTTGCATGTCTATGTGCACGTGTAAAAGGAATGCGACGGTGCCTTATTGACGATACTTTGTTCTAAGTCTTGAAATGGAACTTTGGCTCACGCCAAAATGTTGAGCCACCTCTTTTACTATCATACCACCAGCCAGCATACCGATAGCTACGTTCCGTTGCTCTAAGTTAAGCCCTGGGCGACGTCCCATTTGAATTTTTTCAAATGTTTTAATGAGTTATCTTGTTATTGATGCTAAACAATAAACTGGGATAGATATTGTGGATATAGACTTCACGTACATGTGGAAGCACGTGCAGAACGTGTTTCAGCAAAATTGCGTCAGACAGCCTTTGGAAGCGAGGAAAACGTGCTCTTAATGCATAGTTTGTTAGTTAGCTTTCAAAAAATGCAAACGAGACTGATTTTATAAGGTTTATACATTTACGTTGAAAAATAATGTAGGTCGAAAAAAATTGCTAAACTTTTTTCCCTTAGTATATATGTTACAATCTTTTTCTTCTTTTTCCACAATATTTTATCAAGAAAGGCGGAATCTAAGTGAAGGAAAATCCGGGTTTGGTACACGAAAGTGTTAACAAAAAAGGAAATGTTGTTTTTCGAAAATTGAACTCCAAAAGACTACTGTACAAATACATTCTATATCAACTGTGTAATATTGTGTAGCTTAGTGTATTTTGATATGTAATCGTATTATACAGCATAGCGCAATCTTTTTCAACAAAGTTTGTAGACAAACTATTTTAGTTCTTTATACATTTATTTACTAAAAGTTGATTAAAAGCTGAAAAAAAAACGTTTATATTTTCATTTATGTATGAACCTCAAAAATTAATCACATTGTATGAATACTCGAAAATAGTTTCGTGTTCAAAATTCTGTTCTTAGAATTATGACAAAAATCAGCAAATCGTAAACCTTGTATCTTAATCGACGAAACTAGATTTAAATTATTTCACCATAAAGCATGGATCAACATAGTATCAAGCTTTTTATATGTGATGACTTTCATAATGAAAATCGTCTAGGAATCAGATATGCTCTGAATAATAAGCATGAATAATTTATATGTATATATCCAGAATAAATCCCAAGTGTCACGATTAATTTGTAATCGAAATATTCTCCATTTTCCATCTCGGAATCAAAGAGTTAATCTAAATGCATATAGTTTGGCTGACATGTAACATACTATACGCACTTAACAGTGTTATGGAAAAGTATTCAAGCATTTTTTTTTTTTTCTATTTTATAAGTGCACTTTTTTCTTTTTTGCAGTGGCGTCAACATGACTGGTTTCGTGATTTTGGCTTGAAAACAATATATCAAGACGTCATATTCGCAGCTCATACAATATTCTACCAAAATAAAAATAAACGTTTTATAGCTATCAAAGTCAATTAGTCGTTTCGCTCTGGGCAAGAGAAAAGTAATCGTCGGTGTTCTACCAAAACCACGCAAAACTACAGCGTATTTCAAGCTATAATTACGAGATTTTGGTATAACACCAGTAAGATGTATTGATTTTTGAGTTGTATGAATGTGAATTATTAACGTGAATTCTTGCTGAATTTTTAAACATAACGCATTTGAACCCTGGGACATTCACCTTAGTCTCCATTATTTTAATCAACATAAGATTATAATTCAATGTAATAGATACTGATTTGATATTCAACTAATCTCGGAAAGGATGAAGGATCCAGTAGTTGAACACAGTAAAACCCGATGGTTTGAACGTGAAAAACACACTTTGGTCCCTACCAAGAGCAATTCGGTGAAAATTTTACGTCAAATAATGGCATAGAGCCAAACGACGTTAGAGTGTCAAAACGACGTCATTTATCCTTTGAAAAGGTCATAACATTTCATAGTCAATGAAGGACAAATAACTTAAACATGTAGCAGGATTTATCCTTGAAAATGGCATTCTGGTTAAATATTGACATTTTAGTTGTGAATTTATTGAAAATGATACTGAACATTTTTAGCGCACGTCATAGAATTAAAAAGTTTAAATACTATATAAAAAGGATACCACAGGATGTCGGATCGAGTTAAAACTAAATTATCTCATTTTAAGATATCACAATAATGTTCCTCGGGGAACTGTTTAAACACTTAAACATTTCGGCAAAATTGGCCTTTTTAAGAAAAAGAAAAAGACACTATATTTTCTCTTTTTTAGTGAAGGCATTTTTGCCGAAATATTGAAAATTAGAGTCATTATGTTTAGTATTTCATTTTTAGCTTTGTGTCCCATTGAAGTTAAGATGGGGCTGTCTCATAGGAAACCATTAAAGGTAGATATCGAAGGGTTTTTTTTTTTTGTTTTGGTTTTTTTTTTTTTTTTTTTTTTTTTTTTTTTTTGAGGGGGGGGGAGTTGTTTGTTTGTTTGTTTATTGTTGTTGTTTTTTTTGGGGGGGGGTCTATTTTTTTTTTCTTTTTTTTTTTTTTTTTTTCATGTCACAGATTCTTATTATTCTTATTCGTTCTCATATACCATTTTAAAACAATATTCTGAAAAGTAGTTATTCGAAAATCAGAGTTCGTATTTCAGAACAACCAGGGTATTTCCCTAATAGAGTACTTAGGCTGTTTACCTATTTTTAGATTTAGCCAAGACAGTTGCAAAGAATATGGGTAATTCAGGCGGTGCGCATAGCCGTTGGAATCCCCATTCAGTTTGAATTTGCTAAAACTAACGTCATCGTTACGTCATCATTCTCGCTAGCCAAGATTAGTCAAATAATGGCGTAGGCGTATATACGTATATAGGCGATTGTCGTAGTTTTGCGCTAACCATTTGGAGTGACATGATTTAGGACTGGTTGTTTCGCTTGGAAATTTGTTACTCTCTGTTGACTTTGAGTCATATGCAAATGAGGTCGTGCGGTATCGACAACCGAGTTCCGTGATATCTAAATATGATATAAATATAAATATGGTTTCGAGCCGGTTATTCTTGTATCGACAACTTATTTACTCTTCAAAGCTTAATTCAAAAGTATATTTGTAAGCCCGGTGGCCGATTTTATGTCCTATATGTCGGTTTTAAAAAAGCCCTTGATTCTTTAGTTCATGAAAAAATGTTCAGTATATTATTGAAAAGAGGTATAACAGGAAAACTATTTCATGTTCTGCTATCCATGTATTCAAGTCTAAAGTCATATTTACGTGTTTCTAATAAAATCACTGCCCCGTTCATGTGTAATATAGGTACAAGACAAGGTGATGTAACAAGTCCCATAATTTTCAATTTATTCATTCAAGAGTTGTCGACCTTTATACAAGATAATTGTCCTGGTATTTATATTTCTGAACACATTTCGCCAATTTCATGCCTTTTGTATGCAGATGATGTCGCTCATTGTGCTGATACTGTAAACAACTTACAGCTTCAACTTAACAAAATTTCTAATTTCTGCAATGAATCGGGTTTATCAATAAATCTAAGTAAGACAGAGATAGTTGTATTAAGGAATGGCGGCCCGCTTAGATTAAATGAAAAGTGGTATTTTGGTGACGTTCGAGTAAAACACGCCTCATTTTATAAGTATATGGGTCTGTTGATGACACCAAAGTTGACATGGCCAGCTTCTAAGTATAAACTTGCATCTCAAGCGAAACGAGCGATATACGCAATCAAATTTTACCAACGCAATTTCGGCTATTTTTATCTTAATGAATATTTCAAACTTTTCGATAGTATGGTGTTACCAATCCTTGTATTTGCTTCTGAAATTTGGGGGTTTGAATACACTGAAGTGATAGAAAATGTTCATCTCAAATATTGTCGAGATTTTTTGGGTGTAAATCAGACTGTTAATAACTCTATTGTATTATCTGAATGCGTAAGGTTGCCATTATGTGTTACATACAAAACTAAAGTAATAAAATATTGGTGTAAACTTTTACATATGGAAAATCACCGCTACCCAAGACAATGCTATCAAATGCTTAAATCACACACTGATATGGGACGAGTTAATTGGGCTAGTCGGGTTAAAAATCTTCTTTTCACAAACGGATTTGCTTTCGTATGGATATCGCAAGACGTAGGCAACGTCGATTTCTTTCTCCGAGAATTTAAAACGCGAGTGTCTGATATTTCAATTCAATACTTAGATGAAACTATCCAAAACTCAACTAGATGTGATTTTTATAAAAACATTTATTCCTTAGTAAATCCTGAGAAATATCTCATTGTTGATATTTCTCGGAATTTAAGAAGGGCTTTTGCTAGGTTCAGATGCTCAAGCCATAAATTAAATATCGAATTAGGAAGGCATCTCAACATTGAAAGAGAGGATAGAATTTGCCATTATTGTTTGATGACTAATGACATCTTGACTATTGAAAATGAATATCATGCTTTTTTTCATTGTCCAATGTTTAAACTTGAGAGGCAAAATTTGTATTTTCCTGGTATAATGGTAGAACTGATTTGATATCATTCTATAATTTAATGAGAAGTAGAAATGTAGCTAGATATGTATTTTCAATCATGTCTTTAAAGGATAATTAGTTAAACCTAGTATGTCATATCTGAAATATTTGTGGAAAAGTGTTAACTGCAACTCTTCTTTGTATTTGTATGTTGTATTGTATGCTGTATTATGGGCCGGAGGCCTTTGTTTACAAATAAAATATTCGTATCGTATCGTATCGATCTGGAATTCCGCTGAACCTTTCCTATGTTACCCAAAAAGCAACTTTAGGCCTATTAGATAACCGCGAAGATAAAATCTAAATCAAATTTAAGTGTTAAGCGACCGTTTGAGCGTTTTTAGACAAATTTCTAGGTTTTAGGAACATCGATACATCCACCAAACTAGGCTTTTTTATCTAAACCTGTTCGACAGCCAGTTTGTTATTGTGACGTTTAAGTTCAGGAATATTCCCTCGGTGTGTTCTAATATGTGTGTTCTTTGTTCGAATCGAATCAGTGACATGGGGATTTTTCTAAGCAAAAATTTTAAACCCGAGTTACTCCCCTCCATCCAGGTAAAGTAATGGGATAGATACATTGGTTTAAAATCAATATGTAATGACTGCCTTAGCAGTATCTGGTTTATCAAGGGTTCAGAACTGACAAATCGCTGGTCCCACACACTTACTCCAAAAGCCACGCCCACTGACTCCAACTCGGTGTTATTTTGCAAATTCATAGCCAGTAGCATGTAACAAAATAATGATGTGGTTGGTTGGCGACCTAAACGTCGTAATTAAAGCTTGAATAAGCTGTACTTACGGCGTTTAAGTCGCCAAACGAACAAAAAAGCTTAATATAAATGGCGACCAATGCTAGGACTTCAAAGGTCAATTCCGGGCTGAATGAATTATTTTATTGACTGATTGCTTGATTAACAGTCGCGATTGGTCAATTGTGAGGCCGTTGGACTTACCTTGATCTGAAACAGATTGCAAAATTAGGTATTTTTCGATTTGACATGTTTAAAAGGGAGGTATCGATGTTTCTGAAACCTAGATAAGAAAAAAAATGCCAATAGCCAACAAGAGGGCCGTTGGCCCTGGGGCGCTCACCTGAGATAAAAGCTCTTTTTCTTTCAACAGTCTTATTTCATGTTAAGGTTAGGATTATGAAACAAGTGGGCCACAATTTCATATAAAGACTATGAACCTGGGGATCAAAAAGTCTAAATAACAAATTCCAAGGCTTAAGTGCTGATTTGAAAGAAGGAAAGAAGTTTTTCCATGGGTTATAATTTCAGAAATAAGAAAGAAGTCTGTGAACTATGCTTCATGCCTATACCCCCCCCCCGGGGCTCCGCCCCTTGGGACCCGAGGATCATGATTTTAGCTATTTTGAAAGAGGTCAATATACTGATGCTTCATGCAAAATATCAAGGCTCTACGCCTCCTGGGTCAGGATGAGAAGATTTTTAATGATTTTTTTTAAAATTTCACTTTTGTTGCCATGGCAACCAGAGTTTTTAACGGATTTCAATTCTTTTAGCTATTTTTTAAAGGGGACCATCTGAGGAACATTTCTGCCAAATTTGGTTCAAATAGGCCCAGTGGTTTGGGAGGAGATGTCATTTAAAATATCGTTCTTTATTTCTTTATAAACCCCACCCCCCTGGGGCTCCGCCCCTGGGGACCCGAGGATCATGATTTTAGCTATTTATAAAGAGGTCAATATACTGATGCTTCATGCAAAATATCAAGGCTCTACGCCTTCTGGGTCAGGAGAAGAAGATTTTTAAAGATTTTTTTAAAATTTCACTTTTGTTGCCATGGCAACCAGAGTTTTTAACGGATTTCAATTCTTTTAGCTATTTTTGAAGGGGACCACCTAAGGAACATTTCTGCCAAATTTGGTTCAAATAGGCCCAGTGGTTTGGGAGGAGATGTCATTTAAAAAATCGTTCTTTATTTCTATATACCCCCCCCCCCTGGGGCTCGCCCCTGGGGACCCGAGGATCATGATTATAGCTATTTTGAAAGAGGTCAATATACTGATGCTTCATGCAAAATATCAAGGCTCTACGCCTTCTGGGTCAGGAGAAGAAGATTTTTAAAGATTTTTTTTAAAATTTCACTTTTGTTGCCATGGCAACCAGAGTTTTTAACGGATTTCAATTCTTTTAGCTATTTTTGAAGGGGACCACCTAAGGAACATTTCTGCCAAATTTGGTTCAAATTGGCCCAGTGGTTTGGGAGGAGATATTGTTTAAAGAAATTGTTGACGGACGACGCACGACGCACGACACACGACGCACGACGCACGACGGACGGACGCCGGACAAAAGGGGATCACAATAGCTCACTTGAGCACTACGTGCTCAGGTGAGCTAAAAATACACTGAAAGCGACGCTTAATACTTACATTTTAGTCAGATATTGTCCTCGTGGTAATCTGATAGGCTAGAGTAGCTTATTTGTTTGGTTATTAAGAAAAGGTTTAGCGGAATACCAGGTTATTTTTAGATATCGCGAAATTGGGTTGTCGACACCGCGTGACTTCATTTGCATATGACCCAAAGTCAACAGAGGTAATAAATTGACAAGCAAAACAACCAATGTCCTAAATTATGTCAAACCAAATGGTTAGCGCAAAACTACGGCAAGTGTCTATATTCGTATTAACACTTATGGTAGTTTTTGACTTATCTTTACAGGATTGACGACCGGCTAGCGAAAATAACTCCCGATGACGTATTGATGACGTTAGTTTGAGCATACGGGATTCCAACGATATCTACCTATATACTGTGAATTTTTAAATGTTTTTTATTTATTTAAGCGGTATTAGTTTCACTCTGAGAATATAACTTACTTGCAGTAGCCAGCTAACTATTCTTTGTCACCTTTGAATGCCTAGTTTGTATCAATATAACGATACCCTTCATTGGGCAAGAAAACCTTTAAAGTACATCTTGAATTTAGGCAGTTGTAACAAGGTCTTTATCATACACCAAGATATTATTACCAATCGCTGGTCCGTTGTCAACCCCCTTAACTCCAACAGGAAGTTCTCCTTCGATATCTTAAAGCGGTATTTTGCAAATTATTTAACAAAAAGTATAATGGTTTGTTAGCGACCTAAACAAATTCGACAAACAAATAAAATGCTTGGCAAAAAATGGCGGCAGATATTGGAGCTCAAATAAGTGAGCGATTTCAAAGGTTGACTGAATATTTGAATTTGGCCACGATTGGGCAATCCATGGTAAACAAATTGTTATTAATCCAACACACTTCACGAGCTCAAGAAGTCAGGAGTAACCAATGCAGTTAGAAGATAATCATCCTCGGATACCCCGGGGTCTCCTTATTTGCTACGCTACATCGATGTAGCGTAGCAAATAAGGAGACCCCGGGGTATTCGAGGATGGAAGATAATATTTCTGCTTGAAATTGAAGCATTCTACCTATACAAGTGTTTAGATACAAGAAAGATCTTGAGAACTTATCGACAGATTTACAGTTTAGCCAACCGAGATTGACAGTGACGGAAGTTTGTGTTTAAATATATTGACCAATCTAATCCAACTATAAACATTTTTTAGGGTAAACAGTGTTTGCAAGTAACTTTCAGTCTTGAGTAGCTCTTTTTTAAATAAGCTTTAGCGATGACCATGAAATCTTGATTGTATTTACTGCGTGGAGATTTTTGTTGTTGTTTTGTTTTATTTTGTTGTTGTTGTTGTTTTTACCAAAAGAATCGATCAATATGTATCGAGTTCGATCATTTTTATTAATTTTTCAATCATATTTGTTACTGAAATTTCTTTAAAACTGACATGACTGGGTTAATCTTATAGTCAAAGTCATTTTTTATCAGACACATGCCGGTTTCGTAGACGTTTGTATAAATTCAGGTGACCTTGTATAGATGTACAATAAAAATAATAATTATATTTTTTATTCAACGAAGGTAACACATTAAGATAGCATCATACAGTTAAAAAACAATGCAATACTTATTTTCAATGAGGCCTTTAAACCAAACTACACACACACTCACACACACAAATTCTCTCTATTTCTATTTTTCTTTTTATAAATTGCTTACAAATTCCCTTCATACATCTCGTAAATAATATCATCTCAAAGACATACACAACATAATACATTTATTATACAATATTAAGTAAAGCTATCTAATTAGAAGTCTACTGACATAAGTTATTTTTTTAGTTTTCGTTTGAAAGTATCAATATTGCCAATAGATTTTATGCCTGTAGGAATCGTCTTCCAGAATTGCATCCCATCAAAAGAAAATGTGCGCTTCCTTAATGCCTATTTATGTACCTGTATAAACAATTTTGCCCTTTGAACACTCAATATAACTAATACATCTATAAATACCGGTATGTTGGCTGCAGCTATTAATATTAAATACGATTTAACCCATTCCTGTACAAACCCGGGATTTTACACCGCTGTGGTTTGGTACTTGAGAAAACATTGTGGATAAAGGAAAATGCAATTTTTTGCTTTTCCCACAAAATTTTCTACCACAAAGGATGATTTCATTGATGTAGCCAATTTTCATTGTCATCTGCAACCCCCTTCAATTTCAATTAGTCTCAAATTTCAAATAAAACGGGAAAGGTTAAACGATATGTTTTCGTTAATAGTTCTTGAACTGTTTATCCGAATTTTCTGTAATAGAGTTTAACCAATTAAGGCCCATTTTATTCGTTTGATAATTACTGGGAATATTTAGAAAATTGAACGGTTGTAACAGAGTACGTGTTATACAATGCATGCCCACATCGAATAATGAATTGGAAATCCGCCTTTCAGAGGAAGGTCAAATAAGCATAATATGATCACGAAGCCTAATAAGAGGTGGTTGCAAAGGTCGAAAAGTGAGAGCTGGAGAACACTGTGAGGGCTTGGTGAAATTAAAAGAAATAGCACGAAAGTCGTATTTTTTCTGAATTTACTTTTCTCTCTGTGAGTTTTTTGGCTGTTTGTTTTGTTTCATTTTGTCTGTTTGTATAATAAGGCCGCTTTTCAAATTTTTGAAAGGATCACTCCAGCTTTACAACAATAATATGCATAATGACAGAAAAATAGAAAGCTGAAACATTTCAGAAAGTGGAGTAGTGATTCATCAAAAAATTAAAAGGAGTACTCGTATGAGAGAATAAATCAAAATCTGACGAGGTGACAGTTTTGACTGAACGTCTGCATTTACGAGTCAGATTTGTTTAGTGTCGTCGCTATGTAATTATGTTTAAAGATGGATTATTGAAAGATTCTGACTTTGGACGAAGGACGTGCGATCAAATTGGGCTCTAAAAAGATATTCACTGGATAATTGGCTGTTTCAGTTAAAACGGTTTATCTTCCATGGGAGAACAACAAAAGCAATGTTTTCACGAGTAGCGGTTATAGACCCTAGTTTCTTCCTTTGATTTATAACAATATATGAGACAAGACAGGGTACCCACATTCTGAATGTCCTTATCCCTAGAATAATATTTCTAACACAATATTTGGTTTTAGATGGGTAGACCTATATACAGTAATTCTTTCTGATGTTCGATTACACTGCACAACCACAATTCTGTCGAGAGACTATAACACGTAGAAATAAGATGTGTTCGTGATCCCTCCGCAACAGGACTAAACGTTTGACCTTGGTATGTGACCTTGACCCTATCACATGACCTTGACCTTGACATGAAGAGATGCGTATTATGGAGATGTATCATCATGCCAAATATGAGCATTTAAATTAGATTAGGCTGGTATTAATTGGCAATGTTCAATTGTTGGGGTTTTTTGGGGTTTTCTTTTTTTTTTTTTTTTTTTTGTAAAGTTTTGCAGACAGACGGACAGAAAGAAAGACAGACAGACGGACAACGGAAAAACAATATGCCCCCGATCTTTTGATGCGGGGGCATAAAATGCGAGCAAGAGTTGTAACCATGTTGTCATTTGAATATGATCAATCAAACATGTATGCTATAATAAATATCGATATTTTTTATGTTAATTGCTTTACATTAAAAAATTTAGGCTTAAAAACGCTTATTGTCTTTGATGTTATTTGGACCGCAAGCATTATTTTTTATTGTCTTTATATGGAAGATTGTTGTCCCCATACAATAAATTGTCAACATCAATGTTACCAGTATTTGGTATTTAACTAAAGAGTCTATTTCTAATATTATGATAATGTGTACATTCAAGAAAAAAATGGTTGCTCGTCTCACGAACACTTAAAGTCGAAGCTACAATATTTTTACAGAATAAATGGTGATTGGCAGAGCTACGTTTGTTTCTGGTCCTAGTATGTATATCTTGAAGTTTCCTTTCTCCTACAAAGTACAACTTATTAGGAATTTGTTTATTCGTATGTAGATAATTCTTGAACATGCTAATGAATTTTGATATCTTATGTCGATTGACAATTTGTACCATTTGTATTATTGACCGTAGGTAGAATAGATCCCCTGTAGAGCTCTGTTCTTCAGTTAGGAAGTACCTGATTTTGAGATCCACGTAGGCTTATGAGGATGTGCTTCCTATACTTTGAGAAACTAATGAACTTGGATTATTCGGACATAGTCCTTTAACTATTTTTAAATACAGAATAAGTTTATGTTTACATCTGCCTTCATAAAGAGCCCCGGTGGCGGCACATATTCTTTACAACATTTGTCTCTCACCAATGGGTGGATAATCGTAAACCTACGTGGGATAGCAGCTGGAGGCTTGGAAATAATGTAGTGGTAGTACCGGTGTGAGAAATACCAGGAACCCATTGTTAGGTGCTCCAGCCGCCGAGATATGACTGAAACACTGGTAAAAGTGGCGTTAAACCTCATTCAATCAATCAATTCATTAAGAGATTCCGAACCAGACGAGAGGTCGGCAAGAGATACCAATTTGAACAACCAGATTCAATTCTTGCAGCGAATCTTATCGAGCATATCCTTCGGATGTAATATACAGTTATCTGAAATAATGTCTGCATATTCAATTATTGCACGGTTTAATAAAATTGTTTAATCTACTCTTTCACTATAGATTTTTATATGACTATCCAAAGTGACATCATCAGAAATGACTATGCCTTAATATTTGTGACTAGAAACAATTGCTTTTTGTTTTGTTGTAGTTTAGTGTTTTCTTCTTCTTCTTCTTCTTCTCCTGTTGTTGGTTGTGTTTTGTTGTTGTTGTTTTGTGTTTTTTAGATGGATGTTTGAGCTTCTTTTATTTTCGAGTAATAGTAATTATAGACTCGGACTTATTGGGATTATATGTGAGTACCTATTGTTTTGCCGATTCATCTATCTTACTTGTATTAGATTGCAATTGCGCCCAACATGTTACAGAATTATCAAGTTCTAGAATTTAACATGTGTCATCTGCAAAAAGGCTAATATTAGACTCCAGATTATCGACAACATCGTTTTTATAAACTAAGAAGAGTAATGCACCCAATTAAGACCCCTGAGGGACACCAACTTTTGATATAGACAATTCAGAGACACTTCCAATTATTGCTTCCCTTTGATATATCCACAAAAGAGGGTCAGTAAACCAATCTAACATTTTCCCAACATATTCGTTCACGGTGCAGTTTAAACATTAGGCCCTTATGCCAAACTTTATAAAACGCTTTGCTAATATCAACGAAAACATTCTAAACTCACGGCTATCATCAAATGCAAGTAGCAGTAGTAGTATAGCAGTTTTATTTTTATGTTCAATACTATTTTCAATTTTGTAGTCGTTTTCTTTAATATATTTTCTGTTCATCGGTACTTGAATGATAAAAGTGATAATGACAAGTTTTAGAAAGAAAAATTCGCACTTTATTTTTTGAAAAATGTTTTGAAAAATGTTGGTTCTGAAGTTTAAGACCTCCATAATTTTACTATGACTCGGCTGATTTTAAACTTTTAGTATTTAGTACTAAATAGAAGCGAAATTCTAAACAAGCAAATACATGGTAAGGCCACGGCTATACCGCAGTTGGTAACGCGTAGAACTCCTTGTCATGAGATCCTGGAGTCGATCCCAAGTCGCGGTGAATATCATTTCCGACATTAGTCTTCTAACAGCCGCGGCCATAGCATAGTTGGTAGCCCACCGGACAGTCATTCGTAAGGACCAGGGTTCGATCCCAAGTCGCGGCAAATATTCTTTCCTACATTTGCACCAATGGGTGCATAATCGTAAACCTACGTGGGGTGAGTAGCTTGATGCTCCGAAAGGATGTATTGGTACTAATGGTGTGAGAAATACCAGGAATCTACGGTTAAGTGCTCCAGTCGCCGTGATATGATTGGAGTATTTAAACCCCATTCGGTCAAACCAACACACACAGGTTATAACAAATAATAAATCAATTTGAAGAAAAAAGACGTTAAATAGGAAATGTCCGGGTTTGGTTAAAGTTGGTTACCTTGGGTTGATTTTTGTTGTTGTTGTTTAGTGGGTTGTTTCTTTTTTACCGCCGTTATGAATAATTACCAGTACATGGATGGTTTTCTTAAAGGCATTGAAAGGCCCAAGAATCAAATGCCTCTGGTGATGGAACCACCATGGAATTTTATCGTTCACGATGTAAAAGATTGATCAGTCTTTCTCGTTAAAACCAACAGTAATTGGATTTTTCTGACCCTTTCGGTGGATTTTCGAGCTTTCTCGATGGTGTTCACTTGATAAGTTCACTGGCAAGCCTGTGCAATTGTCATAATTATGAACTCGCTATTCTGATAAATTTAGTCCTGCTTTTGTTCTTTTAAGCGCTTCTGAACGTAATCTTAGAGGAACCACATACTGGTGACGTCATAAGGTTGCAATGTAAATTGGCGCGAAATGACGCGCTTTTAAAGATTTTCTCCGAAAGAAAATCATATTTCATGGCTCGTTAGCAACAAAATCTAATTCTATCACTCTAGCCTTTGTCAAAGATAAAAGAATATATACATTGTATTTTGTTGTTCATCAAATAAAAATTAAATCGATGTTACACCGAATTATAAATTTCTTTAATGAAAACAAAGAGACAGTACGTAAATTACTCCTTCTGACAAAATCTCAATAAGTCCGTTATTAGGCATGTGAATTACATTGCAAGTTTATTTGATTAAAAGGAATTACAACGTGTGACACAGTACTTTACCTTCTGTATATGCGTGACTCGCGTGAAAATACAGGTGAAGTTTTCTCCAATGCAGTGGGGGGTTTCTTCTTCTTCCTCTTCTTCTTCTTCTTCTTCTTCTTCTTTTAATTGTAGCAAATTTAATTTGTCTTATACAACTTCTTTCAATTTGGACCAGTCTGAAATTTTGTCGTCGTGAATGTAGTTAAATGAAATCATGAAATGTACTTCATTATATCAACGTTACAACGAGTTGTGGTTAGCAATATTCGATTTCTCGCTGGCAAAAACTTTTTCTGGTAAAACTGTACTCTTTTTTTTTTTTTTTTTTTTTAGTTGGGGTGTATTGTATAATATGGAAATAGTTATTTCTATATAATACCACACAATCGCAATATCTCTAATTGAAACCAATAATTCACGTCCAATGTTCAGATGGGGTCTTTCCAATATCCGTCTTCTCACCAAGACAGATTATGCCGGGAATTACGCAATCCGATGATGTATGTGTATTTCACCATATGAGACTTAAGGCAAATTGTTTAAAAATATAGATTCAATTCTGTAGATGAGCGATCAAAATATTAATCCAATCTGTCGGTGTTGTCGTTGATGTTTTGTTGTTGATGTTGTTGTTGTTGTTGTTGGGTTTGTTTGGGGGGTATCCTCGTTTAAACGAGATCGTTGGTTGGTTTGGGGGGTGTTTTGTTTTCTTGTTGTTTTGGTTTGGTTTTGGGGATGGTGGTGGTGGTGATGGTGGTGGTTGGTGGTGGTTGTTGTTGTTAGACCTATAAAGGGGATATAATAACAGTGTGTATTTCTATTGGCTTTTATCGTGTTCGAGAAACGTGTGTTGGTATTTTTATTGCATTAGACCGAAGGTCGAATCCAATAAAAAATACCCTCTCACGAATCGAATAAGTGTCTATCCAAGAACTCTTTTTAAGGAAGAATTGTTTATTGGTTCTTCACACAGTATTTCACACAGTATAATATACGAACAAATGATTTTGGTTTAAACGACACATGGACAGTCGAGGTCAATCAGAGCTTATAACACGTTAAGAAGTTCTGTGTAAGATTCAAGTATCAAAAGACAAAAATCACGATACAGTTTTGAATTGTGAAATATAAATAAATGTGTGTTGTTTAAACGGCACATGGACAGTGCAGGTCAATAAGCGTACTCAAGACACATTAAGAAACCCTATATAGGATTCAAGTATCAAAAGGAAAAAAAACTATCACCGTACAGCTTGGGAGAATAAATTAATAAATGAATGCGATTTAAAAGGCACATCGACAACCAAGATCACTAAGCGCGCTTAAAGCTATGTAAAAAATAGATAGAGATGATAAATATATAGACATATAACTGTTTGCGACTTTCATATGAAATGAACAGTGGCTGGCATGATAAAAATTGTCCAGGAAACCGTTACCCTCAGAATAATGAGAACTATTATATTGTAGTTGTGATACAAAACTCGCCCGACCCGCGTAGGAAAATATGGATATTTCTAGAGGTCGAAAGTCGAGTGATATATCAATTTCCTATGCGGCGAGAATCTAGTGCAAGAATTTGTATCACTACTACATCATAGTATTTCATTTAGTATATACCAACGAATTTTGCTTTAATAAAAATAGCATACGAAATTCGTTCAAAATTGCGTGACGTCATATTACTTGGGAAATGTATCGTATCAATTAAGTACATGCTTGGAATAGATTTTCCCTGCCGAAAGTGCAATAAATGTAGCATGTAAGGAACTTCAGTAAGTGTGTACATATAATGAAAAAAAACCTTTGAGTCGGCTATGTAATAATAAATATTGGCGATGTATCAATACATTCAAAGATAACTTTGGAGACAATTTGCATTTTACAAACACAAGAAACAATTGTATATTCAATAGAAGAACATAGAACCTACATATATATGTGTGTATGCTGAAAAATATTTGGCCTCGGAAAAATAGATATTAGTAATGAAGCAAACAATAGAGTTCTCCGTGTCAAACCAACCCAATTTATGGCATTAAGTGTGGTCAACTATATGATATTGTTTCCCAATATTGTCAGTTTACTAGAGTACGTTGGACAATATATCGCGTGTTCGGCAATCATTGCAGTTTGAAAGAATGTTTCGGATTTATCTAAAAGTAACCACAATCAAGATATGTTTGAAAAAATTTGCAATAAATAAATTAAATTAATAACAAACAAAACAAAGTATTCTCAAATTGATATCGCTACATTATAAAAGGTTAAATTCCTTTAGCACACTTTATTCTCATTTTACCGAGAAGAACTGAAAACTTTGAAAGGGTTTGGGGCGATTTATCTATCATCTTAATGTAACACATGTATAGTCTCGTCGCGAGTCCTTTTTAAGGAAACATTATACCTAAACGAGTCCTTTGAAAGAAGAGGATTGTCCTGCAATAGATGGAACGAATTTTAATGAATAAGAAATTGTAAAGAATGAAGCAAATAGTAATATGAAATTATGCTGAAAACAAATTACACGAGGCAGCTTTTCACAGCCATTGCCGCACTGAATAGTCCATTTTTATGGCTACTCATTCACTTGATTGTCTAGACTGTTATGTTTTTTGCATTCAGACAAATCTATCCCAGACAATAGAGATATTACGGGGTAATTTATATATCTTATTCAGTCGCCAAGTAATGAACATCACACGTAGTAGGTTATTTTGATTCATTTGTACTTAATTGAAGACTGTACAATTTCTGTACTCAGATGCGAACTCAGAATTGAATAGCATTTCGTAATTACGAAATAATTTGGATCATTTGCATATTTTAAAATGTCTGGAACGTCACTTTAGGGGATCCGTACAATATAATAGCTCTAGTTCTTTATTATCCCCCGCCGTTTCGGCGAAGGGGATATAGTAATGGTCTCCGTCCGTCATTCCATCCTTCCGTCCTTCCGTCATTCCGTCCTTCCGTCACTAAACTTGTCCGGAGCATATCTCTGAAAGTATAATTGCTATCAACTTGAAACTTCATAGGTGGATAGATCTCATTGAGGAGATGTGCAGTGAACAAGAAACACAACTCTTGCTCGCATAATGTTGGAGTTATTGCTCTTTGTTGTTTTAAAGACTAAGCTTTTGTCCGGGGCATATCTCTGAAAGTATAATTGCTATTAACTTGAAACTTCATAGGTGGATAAATCTTGTTGAGGAGAAGTGCAGTACACAAGAAACACAACTCTTGCTTGCATAATTTTTGAGTCATTGCCCTTTGTTGTTTTAAAGACATATCTCTGAATGTATAATAGCTATTAGCGAACTCATTGAGAAGAAATGCAGTGCACAAGAAGCCTAAATCTAACTGGCTTCAGTTTACTATCAAGCTTTTAAGGCGGGGGATGGGCATGTCCGACATGGCTCTTGTTGCAAATAGAAATGCAGGAGTAAGCTATAATATGCCTTATATCGCCAAATAGAATTAATTCAATACTTTTAATTTAATTACATACATTTTAAATGAATGCGCTGTAGACTGTGGCTTCTAATGTCACCGAAAAACGTCTCGATTTCAAAGTGATAACTCACTATTCGTGGTCTTCGGGAAAGAGAGTGCTTCTATGGCGTTTAAGAAGTTTTTCTTATCTAATTTGTTATTTTGCTAAAACTGCTGTTTGTGTTCATAGCTTATACCATTCCCATATAATGACGCCTTTTTACGCCCCCAAGAAAATACTTAGGGATAACGTTGTGGAAAATGAAGAAATTGCTTGTAACAAGCAATTTCTTCATTAACATCAATGTTTTCTACAAAAAAAGTCAAAGAATCCTAAATTCTATCACTTAAACATTTTCTTTTGCAACTCATTTCAATATGGACTGGTCTAAAAATTTGTTGTGTGGTAATGGGTTAATAAACGTAGTAGTGGTAGTTTGGCGTTTAATGTGGTCTCTGGCACAATATCATATCCAAGCCTCCAACTAACCATCCTACTTATGCGATTACTCACCAATCGGTGAGAATCAAATGTCTCACTGAAACTTTACCGAAGCGGGTACCTAACCCGTGATCCCATGGTTCACACTTTACTGCACTACCGAACTGCTTCCCTGCCACTACTTTCTTGCACAATAGGCACTGCTCATGATGTCTTCCTAAGATTTTGAAGTGGTCTGCGTGAGAAATTATACGTTTTTTTAAAGGATTCGTCGATAAAATTAAAAAGAAATGTCTATTTCTCGTTTAATTTTTCGACAAACCACAACATTTCTTACACAACATCTCTGTTTCTCTTTGAATTTTACAATGGCATAACCGTCGCAAGAAACGGATCGCTGGCCCCGCCCACTGACTCCAACAGAAAATACCGACTCGATTTTAAATGGCGTTATTATGACAAAAATAGCTAGTATCATGTAGCAAAAAGTAAAATGATTGGTTTGTGACTTAAACATCGTAACTGCAGCTTCAATTAGCTGTAGTTACTGCTTTTAACTCGTCAAACCACAAAAATGTTAACAAAAATGGCGGACTAACTTTTTTTTATCTAAATGAATGCTTTCATCCGTCGACTGGTACTTTGATTGACAGCCGCGATTGGTCAATTAACGGAACGCTGGCCGCGCCCACTGAACTCCTACACTGTAGTTAAATTGAGTTAATAAACGAAATTATGTTGTCATTATCGTCGGTGTTGTTCTAAAACATCGTAAATACAGATTTAATCAAGCTGTTGTGGGGAGGTTTTAACATTAAACCGACGATTTGTGGTCAGGGATGTAAGATTAAAGACAAATCGTTAGCTGACAGTATAAACGTCTCAACTACAGTTTCAATAAGCTTTAGGGACGGCGTTTAAGTCATTACCACACGAGAAAATTTTATAGTGGTCAAATTTGAAATAAGTTGCAGAAGACAATTTCAAGTTGTTGAAATTTGGAAAATCTTAGCCTTTTACGGTATAAAACATTGAGGATATTGAAGAAATTGCTTGTGTCAAGCAATTTCTTCATCGTCCACAATGTTTTCGAAAGTCTTTTTTCGAGAGGTGCGTAAAAAAGTGGGATTTTGTTGGAGAGGGTCAAGACCTTAAACCAACAAAAAGCTTAACATTAGTAACGGAGCTCGAAGTTTCCTTTCCGTAATGATCGATTTGACCGGTCAACCCATTTTAACCTATTCCAACTTATACCTTCTTTTTTACGCATTGAAGAAATAAAGCTTGGAAAACATTGTGGCATAAAATTTTCAAACGTTTTCTGTCCTTAATTGTATTTATTTTCCTATTTACACACTCTTTGAAATGTTGTCTGCAACTTCTTAAAATTTGACCAGTCTAATAAACTTGGTTGAGTGGGAACGGGTTAATTAACATTTGGCATTTGTTTTACTGGAAGCAGCCGATAAAGTACATACAAACGGGAGTTTCCATTCAACCATTTCCTATATTAATCCGGAATTTTACGTCACTGTGATTTTATACTTGAGAAAATATTGTGGAAAAAGAAGAATTTGCCTTTAACAGGCAATTTCTTCATTTCCCACCATATTTTCTACCACATAGGATTGTTTCATTTCAAATTGCATCCATTTTTCAATTTGGTCTGCAACCTATGTCAATTTGGAACAGTGTAAAATTTCAAAAAACGGGAAAGGGTTAAGAAGCTCTCCGAGAAGTGCCAATAAATGCATTGCTCACGACATATATCGTGCGGGTTTTATTGCTGTAATTTTAGTTTCCACTTTTCTTTCTCTCTTAACGCCATGGGGGAAAATATGCCATTTCTCAGAGAAAGTGGTCAAGTAACCTGAGTGCTCTTTAACTATTTCAGGTGCCTACTGATACGTAAGTATTTGCAATAATAAGTATGAAATACCTGATATGAGCAAAGGTAAATAAATGTTTAAACAGCTTGTTAATGACATTAAACGACAAGTATTGAAAAAAGAAAAAAATGATTAAAGCGGCTCGTGAAAAAATTTTCATGAAAATTTGATAAAGGAAGGGTATCTGCTTTTCCAAGATTCCAGTTTTTAAAGTCATTTTCATGAAAATATAAAATAGATGATCGGCGGCTCAGGATAACCTGTCTAAATTACTAATATATGTTTTATTGGTGTTTAAAATTTTAAAATAAACTATCTTTCTGATTCACACAATTGAAAACAAGTCAATCTTCAAAACTTAGAAATGTCCTAGCTGTTTTAGTGCATAAACCGGTATGAACCAAAAAACAAAACACACAGTATGATTAGTTTTTCCGTTTCATACCTCCATGAAAAAAAAAATATTCTTTTTATTTCTAATAATTCAATAGCATCGAGCGAAAAAAGCAAAAAACTTTATAAATTTGATACTTTTTTGTATGGGTCTATTTAGTGCGGAAGCATAAAAATAGCCTTGCTCTCAACCAATGAGAACGCCAGTTTTTGATAGACGAAATGTAATATAAAATTATTACCAAATGGAAAAATTAGAACGCTTCAAATTGAAATAATTTGCAGGCGACACATTTTAGTTGATAAGTTTTTTAGAATCTGTATTTAGAAAATATTATTGATAATGAAGAAATTGTTTGTCAAACGCAGTTCATTAACTGTTTACACTGTTTTCTAAAGCCTTTCCTCAAGTAGTGTAACAATAACAAGACAACAGTGACGTCATCAAAATTTAAAAGATCGCCATTTATTGTCAGTGTTATTTAGACTTCTTGTTCTGTAACCCCATTGTTGAAAATGAATCATATTTCTTTCTCTATGAAAATTCTCACGCGGGAATACATGGTTTCATGTTGAAAAAAACGAGTTCGAATGACGAGTTTTAACACCGAACAATACATTCGAATGAGGTATTTTTCATTCATAAAATAACTAGTTGATTATTCTTTTTACTTAATATGAACAAGTTTACTTTAGGGCTTTTTAATTTGTTTTATTAATGTTTGTCGTCACTATCCTGGAGAACCATGCGCATGAACCCTAACGTAATTTGTTTTCAATAACTTCGTAACGCCATTTTCAAATACCTCTTTTAAGTGGGCGAGAGTATAAAGGAGTTGTTGTTGTTCTTATTTAAGATAAAATTCAAAAATAGATAGAGATTGGCAATGTCAGGGGAAAAAAACTAATGGGCGAAATTTACGCTGCCAACGAGAATGTTTGAGCATTATTTGAAGATTCGAGACACGGGTAGAGTAATAGAAATAAGCACTGGGCCACTATTCTACGACCGCTTGCGTAAAACGTCAAAGCTATTCGGGTAAGTTTTGAGTGTCAGTCAGTTCGAGTTCTACCAAACGTTTTGGTTATGAAAAAGGGTGCGTTGGGGAAAGACAATTGAAGATTACACATACATTTAGGTTAGTTATTATTTATAATGAATTGTAAAGAGAGCGGCTTTTTATAGTTATAGTTTTGATTAAGCCTTTATTAATATTTCAATGGTTTTGAATTGATTGATTGGCCTATAGAAGTTGATTTTAAGGTTTTTATTGCTTTACGAGGTTCCTTTCAACAATGTTTCTGCATAAAAGCTCGCCAGTCTGTATCCCTTGTTTTGAAACTCTTGCTGATTTAATATTCTCGGTAAATCCACATTTTTTCTTAATTTCTCAAAGGAATCAGCTATAATATCGATGGATCAGCGCAGAACAGTTTTATTAGCCTTTAAACATATAAGCATTTACAACTGTTTCGAATTGCAATCGATATAACTCTAAGTGTAGTTAGATCTGTACAGAAGAGTAGTGTACACACAGAAAGAGCAGTGTACATACTGACAGAGCAGTTTACATACAGACAGAGCAGTGTACATACAGACAGGGCAGTGTACACACAGACAGAGCAGTGTATACACTGGCAGAGCAGTTTACAAACAGACATAGCAGTGTACATACAGACAGAGCAGTGTACATGCAGACAGAGCAGTGTACACACAGACAGAGCAGTGTACTCACAGACAGAGCAGTGTATACAGTGGCAGAGCAGTGTACATACAGACAGAGCAGTGTACATACAGACAGAGCAGTGTACATGCAGACAGAGCAGTGTACACACAGACAGAGCAGTGTACTCACAGACAGAGCAGTGTACATACTGACAGAGCAGTGTACATACAGACAGAGCGGTGTACATACTGATAGAGCAGTGTACAAAAAGACAGAGCATTGTACACACAGAAAGAGCAGTGTTCAAACTGACAGAGAAGTGTGCATACATACAGAGCAGTGTACACACTGACAGAGCAGTGTACATACAGACAGAGCAGGGGACATACTGGCAGAGCAGTTCGCACAAAGACAGAGCAGTGTACAAACAGTCAGAGCAGTGTACATCAAACAGACCAGTGTACACACAGACAGAGCAGTGTAATTACAGACAGAGCAGAGTACATTCAGACACACCAGTGTACACACAGACAGAGCCGTGTACTCACAGACAGAGCAGTGTACATACTGTCAGAGCAGTGTACATACAGACAGAGCGGTGTACACACTGATAGAGCAGTGTACAAAAAGACAGAGCAGTGTACACACAGAAAGAGCAGTGTATACACTTACAGAGAAGTGTGCATACATACAGAGCAGTTTACACACTGACAGAGCAGTGTACATACAGACAGAGCAGTGTACATACTGGCAGAGCAGTGCGCACACAGACAGAGCAGTGTACACACAGTCAGAGCAGTGTACATACAGACAGACCAGTCTACACACAGACAGAGCAGTGTTATTACAGTGAGAGCAGAGTACATACAGACACACCAGTGTACACACAGACAGAGCAGTGCGCACACAGACAGAGCAATGTACACACAGTCAGAGCAGTGTACCTACAGTCAGACCAGTGTACACACAGACAGACCAATGTTACTACAGTCAGAGAAGAGTACAAACAGACACACCAGTGTACACACAGACAGAGCAGTATACACACAGTCAGGGCAGTGTGCATACAGACAGAGCAGTGTACACACAGACAGACCAATGTAATTACAGACAGAGCATTATACACACAGACACACCAATGTACACACAGACAGAGCGATGAACACACAATGACTTCCCTTTTCGTGCAATGTTATACGAGAAAGGCCTTCGTTTAAAAAAATAACGTACAGAAGTAAAGAATTTTGAAACCACTCAGCAATAAGGATTCCATCGGCCTTTTTTAAAAGAATATCCGGTTAAGTTTATATCGATGTGATAAAGGAAGAGTAGAATGCGGTCATTTTAAGCAGTTATTTTGATAATTAGTTTCCCTTACTTCGTATATGACGAATACGCGAAGCGGATTCATACACAAATGAGATTAGATTTTTCGTTTCATACCTCCATGAAAGCAGAAAAATATATTCTATTCATCTCTTAAATAACTTAGTAAATAAAAAGTAAACATCACTTTTGACAAAAAAAAAGAATATTATTTTTTAGCTAGCAAAGCGTCAGCTTTGATAGCTTAAGTTAACAGACAAAGTTTTGAGGTCGTCTCAAAGTTCAACGAGTGCAAACAGCCACTGGAGGCTTAACCACTAAATCCGTTAAATGCTCACGCCATAAAAAGTAGTTCTTATGTATTTCAGTAATATTACAAACACCGCAAGCAAGTTCATCTCCTAGGTATTTTAGCTTACTTAAACACGTCGATCTTCAAAGAAGTTTCAGGCGACAATTTCAAATTAATGAAAATTGTAAAATATTTATCTCTTTAGGTAGAAAACAATGAAGAAAATGAAGAAATTGCTTGTAACAAGCAATATCTTCATTTTCTTCGTTGTTTTCCGGAATTTTTGTCTTGAGGGGCGTAAAAAGGAGGGATTGTGTGGGAATGGGCTAACTCCTTGGTTACTTTTACCTCGTCTCTTAATCATGATAACGTTTAACAAAGAACATTAATGAACAAAACAATGCTTTGCTAGCTTACAGTACTTTTCAGTACTTTGATTAAAAGTAAGTTACAAATTTTAACCTTGCACGTAAGTATTGCCTTATAATCATGAAGTAATACGAAAGTGGTTAAATCTACTTTAACGGTACCTTAAGAAGTCGCACATGGAACTTATCAATTACTAAAAACATTAAACAGTGAATAGTAAAAGTAACAGGTTGTAGTCGTGTATCGAAGTACCATCTGTTTGCATTTATTCTATCTTTAATATCTCGACAACATGAATGATTAAGACGCAGCAGAAAAATGTAATATTTTTTCCTATCAGGGTAAAAATTTGCCCAGTTTCTCAATCGTGCCGGGGTTATACCGACACAGATAGATTTGGTTTATACAAATTTATTTCAGTCCGATAAAAGTTTAAAACTCTCGAACACTCACAATTTAGACGTTTCACGTCCTCGAAAGACAGGCAGTAGTGTAAACCAACTTCTACCAAATTGTACAGTCGGGTAGACTTGGGCTGGCTATTAAATGTCTTGCCGATGAACACACCCTCTTGACGATTGGGCTCGAACCAGTGACTTTCAGATCATGTGTAGAGCACCTTTACGACTCGGTCATCGAGACAGATAGACTTCATCAATAATAGAGTCAATGAATTTAACATTGTGTAAAT